>CM028343.1:69394194-69535881 GCA_016618105.1 Dendrobium huoshanense | reverse complement strand
AAAGATTTAACTCAGAACAAACTAATTGGAATAAAAAAGATTCGTTCAAAACTTGCTCCAAAGAAATATCTTATAGAATAATATACCAAAGCAATTTGTCTTAATCATGGAATTTGAAATCAAGCTTTTAAAAATATCAAGAAACAATGAATTCTTCTAAAATTTTAAAAGTTTGAAAGAGGGGTAAGCTTGACTTTTATGGGCTCATTTTATGTCTCTTCTCAATTTGAATGATGCTCTTTACGCATCTTTTTTTATACACTTTTGTGTATATTTTTCAATTTGGCGTCATTGCACATCTTTTTGTTTTTGGCATCATTGGCCTTTTTATTTTTTGTTCTTGCAAGCTATATCCCTTTTCAAAAACTCTTAAAATATATTTAGTTGTGAGTAGATCTTCCAGACATTAGAGAAGAGAACTCACTCTCTAATATAAGGAAGAATAAACCACAAAGCAGACATTAGTAATTATATTATAAATGCAATGACAAGATTTTAATTAACTTGAAAGATATATAAAAACTTTGAATTTTATAAATGTAAGGTAGATTATTTTAGCTAGATAGAAAAGATCTTAATTTCAAGAACCAGTTGTTAATTTGAGATAGACTTTAGTATAGAAAATAAAATTATACCATTAAAAGAGGTTAGAGGGAGGGAAACCATCAACGGTGTTTCTCCCTTTAACTGATTTAGAGATGTTAAAATATTGTCTATAATTTAAAATTTTATTTAGCAGCAAGTTTAAGTAATTTTAGGAGCTGTGAGCCTTTGTCCAAGTATCATATTCTCTCACGAGGTCTTTGGTGAGAGCACACCTGAAAAATCATCAAATGTCAGATTTAGGAACCCAAACAGGTTTGGGTTCCTTCTTATGAAAAGAAGAATGTGATGCATGGGTGTTATGTAGTGAATTATGCAATTTGGGTCTCCTTACCCAATGTGTACTATAGTGAATGGTGCAAGTATGTTCTATATGTCCTAACATGACACATGAAAAACATCTAACTCCAACAAAAAGATTTCTTAATCGGTATGGGTTATAATGCCTCTTCCTAGTTATTGACTTTGGATCAAATGTGGGTGTCATCTAATTTTTTTTAAGTGCATCCAATTCATCTTTAAATCTCAAGTGAGCATTTTCTAAATCAATCTCCAAACAATGCCTTTTATGCTTATATTATTTAGTAGAAGCTTTAAAATCAGAATCAAGCAAGGTGTAGGAAGCTTTCAAAGAATCATGCTCAATTATTAATTCAAAATACTTTTTATTTAAATTATCAAATTTATCAAGTAGAGATATGTGATTACTATTAATTTAAAAGTGATCTTTACTCAAAATTTCATGCTCTTTTTGTAAATTTAAAAACTCCAATTTCAAACTAACGTGTGTTTTCTTAAGTTTTCTATATGATGCATGGATTTTCTCACATATTTCAAGCAATTGGTCATAGGTTGGTTGGCATACCTCTTCTTAGTCAGATTATTCAAAATCATCAGCCATTAAGCACAAGTTTATTGTCTCCTCTTCAGGTTCAGTCTTAGATGAGTCAAATGCAGACTCCGCCCAAAAAGCTTTTTGGGCTAGCTTCTTATCCTTTCTGAACTTAGATTTCTCCTCTTTTTTTTTCTTTGCTTGAGTGATCCTGAAGTGTAGGAATATCATCTATGACATGTCCAGGCTTCCTGCATTCAAAATAAATAACATCAGAAGATCCTTTAAAATTTTTGTTATCCTTACCTCTTCTCTAATTTTGATGATGCTTGTGACTCTTCCTTAGAAAACTCTTAAATTGCCTCATGATTACGGCAATATCATCATTTTCAGACCTGGATGAGTCAGCGCCCGAGTTGTTTGCCTTAAGTGCCACCATTTTCTCCTTCTTCCTCTCACCTGCATCAAGATTTCTTTGGTTCACTCCTTACTCGTAAGAAATGAGTGAATCAAACAAGTTATTGATTGAATAGGTATTTAAATCTTTAGACCCAGAAATTGCAATGATTTTAGCTTCAAAAGAGGAAGACAAACATCTTAAAATTTTGTTCACTTTTTCATAGCTAGTAAGTTCTCTTCCTAATGCATGCAATGAAGTAACAATCTGAGTAAACCTTGTATACATTTTAGAAATCATTTCATTAGGTTTCATATGAAAAAGTTCATAATCATGCAATAAAATATTCAAATGAGATTGCTTAACTTCATTAGTGCCTTCATAGGTGATACACAATTTATCCCAAATTTCTTTACCAGTAGATCAAGTAGAAAAACGCATGTAATCTTCATATTTAAAGCATAGAAAAAATAGATCAAACACTTTGCATTAAGTTGTGCTAAACCACTTTCATCAAAAGTCCATTCAGTAAAAGGTACTTAAGTTTTAATTCCATTAAGTTTACGAGAAGGTGGAGAATATCCTTCTTAAATAAGCATCCATATATGATAATCAATCGATTGTAAAAAAGTATACAAGCGAGTTTTCCAAAAATCAAAATGAAGGTTATCAAACAAAGGTGGTCGTGTTATAAAATATCCTTCCGTTGTATTACGATTACTATGTTAGCCATGGATCAAAATTCAAAAAGTTTTTAAACTTAATTTTTATGAATCCCGCTCTGATACCACTTGAAAGTTCATTAGGGATGTTAAGCCCTTATGAACTGGCCTGAGGCTAACCAAGAGGGGGGTGAATTGGTATTTTAAAAAATCTTCTTACACAATCAAAGCACAAAAAGCTTAAACCAAAATCACCACATAAATCAAAGTGCAAAAAAATAAATGCGAAAATCAAAACAAAGAAATATCACACCAGATTTATAGTGGTTCGGTCAACTCGACCTACGTCCTCTCCCCAGATGCGCCCTCTGAGTATTGCACTACAAAAGTGACTCTCCTTTTTCTCTCACAACAAGGCAGAGAAGCTCTCACAAAAACTTCTTTCTGCCAACCCAAGCAAGGTAGAGAACTCAACTCCTTTTGGTTCCTCCTGAAGCAGGCAGAGAACCCAACTCCTTTTTCTTCTTCCAGAAGCAGGCAGAGAACCCAACTCCTTTTGCTTCTTCCTGAAGCAGGTAGAGAACTCAACTCCTTTTGCTTCCTCCTGAAGCAGGAATAGAACCCAACTCCTTTTACTTCCACCTGAAGTAGGCAGAGAACCTCGACCAATTGCTGAAGCTTACCTCCCATGAACCCCCAAGGATGAAGGACGAAGTCTGGAGAAGACACCTTGGAACCTTACTTGGAGCAACCTTTGTGAATCCCTCTTACAAACTATCCCTCACAAGTTCCTCCCTCTCTCTCTCTCCCTCTCTATCCCTCTCCTTTTGGCTCTCTCAGGTTAAGACAATAGCTAAAGGTCACTTTGCATGAGAAAATTTTGGTCCTTTAAATAGAATTTAAAGAACCGACATTATCATCCAGGATGATTGGAATATCATCCTGGCCGATCAGTACAAAAAGAGCTCAATCAACCGGGATGATTTGGGACAATTAGAAGAAAATTGGTTACATCGTCCAAACTGATATAATATCATCCTATCCAATTAGTTCAAATCTGAGTACAATCATCCTAAACATCACCTGGAATAGAGTCTGGCCGATGTTAATCGTTCAGGACATCATCCAGGCCAATCTTGTGATCAGCCTGGCCGATGTGATCGTATCAATCAACCTTAATTACTTTCCATAATTACCAGATTAGTTTAGGCATAATTATGCTGCATCGTCCAAGCCAATGTATAGGTCATCTTGGCTGATGTCCTAAAATAATAAATACCTAAATTGATCACGATGGCTAATTCTTTCTGATTTGAGCCTATCGTCCTGGACAATACAAGGATCATCCAGGATGATTTTCTTAATGATGTCTACTTAACCAAAATGCTCTAATTAGGATTTATGTTTTTAGTCAGATCATCCTAGCTGATATGAACATCATCCAGGCCAATGTATTCTAAAGAGAAAACTTAAAAAACCCCTCAAGTGTGTATGTGCAAGATTACTTATCATTAGGAACCACTTTTATAAATGACTCAAAAAAAAGAAAAATATTACATACTGACTCAAACTAAATCTACTCAATCTTGAACTGGTCTTGAGTTTTGTTTGATCTTGTGGACCTGAAAAGTTAGTAAGCAAGGCAGTCATAGAAAAATATGAATGTTTTCTATCACCAAAAGTCTAATTCATAATCTCATATTCGCAACAGCTCGACCTTTAGGTTTATGGGCATTAAAAATTTTGAAGGTTCGGTCCTTAGGTTTATTGAACTTCATGGATTTAACTCGACCCTTATGCTTACGAGCATAGGAGATTTGAAAGTTCGGCCCTTAAGCTTATTGAATTTTATGACTTTAGCTCGGCCCTTAAGTTTATAAGCATAAAAGACTTCAAAGTTTGGCCCTTACGCTTATTGAACTGTGTAGATTTAGCTCAGCCCTTAAGTTTATGCGAATAAAAGATTTTAAAGTTTGGCCCTTAAGCTTGTTAAACTTTGAAGATTTAGCTTGACCTTTAGGTTTATGAGCATAGGATATTTCAAAGATCGACCCTTAGACCTATTGAACTTTGTGGATTTAGCTCGACCCCTAGGCTTGTGAGCGTAGGAGATTTCAAAGTTTGGCCCTTAGGCTTGTTAAACTTTGTGGATTTAGCTCGACCCTTAGGTTTGTGAGCATAGGAGATTTCAAACTTTGGACCTTAGGCTTGTTGAACTTTATAGTTTTAGCTCGACCCTTCAGTTTATGAGCATAGAAGATTTTTAAAATTTGACCCTTAGGCTTGTTGAACTTTGTGGATTTAGCTCGACCCTTAGGTTTATGAGGTTAAGAGATTTCAGAGGTTTAGTCCTTATGCTTATTGAATAATGGGTTTCTGCTCAACCCTTAGGTTTATGAATATAGAATATTTCAAAGTTTTCTTATTTTATTTGGCAAAAGGGGATAAAATTACTCCCTAACTTTTCGGGAAGGGATTGAATTTATTTTCTACATTGCAGGAGAATATAAATTGCCTCTTGTCTTTTAGGAGGGGAGTTAATTTTGTTTTACTCATTTTAGGAGAAATATAAAAATTAACTCCTATCTTTTAGGAGAAAAATTAGAAAACTTTTGTCTGGTAGGCAAATTTTCATACAAAACGACTTTATATATGATATGTTTTTAGATATTTACCATTAATTGGTGGCATTAGTGTTTGACCTTTCAAGTTTATGAGTTAATAGGCTCCTCCTTCATATACTTTTTTAATAATGAAGGGTCCTTCCCATATTGTCAAGGTAACGATGAGGGAATATGGGTCTTCGGTGAACCAGAACAAGTTCACATTCTTTGAAGCTTCTAAGATGAACCATTATATCATGAGCCCTAGTCATTCTCGCTTTGCAGGATTCTAGACTTTACTGAGCCCTTAGTCTAACTTCATCAAGAGCTTCAAGTTCTTCAAGTCATAAAACATCATTTTTTTCTTTTGTTAATTCGTATTTAATAGTAATAGGATGAGACGGTTGCTCAACCTCGAGAGTTAATATTGCCTCAGTTCTGAAAACTAGCAAATATGGGGTGGTCTGCGTTGCAATTTTATAAGTAGCACGATATGCCAAGAGAGCTTCTGTCAATTTATCGTGCCACTCTCTATTATTTTTAGAGAGAATTTTCTTGAGCAATTTAACCAAAATCTTATTACATGCATGGGCCAAACAATTGACTCTTGGGTTATATATCGATGAATAATGCTAGTATATCTTATGGTGTTCTATAAATTGATAAGTTTTGACACTTTTAAAGGTGTTACTATTATCTAACATAATTTGACGAGTTATGACAAAATAATAAACAATGTTATCTCAGAAGAATTTTATCACATTGTCTGCTCAGACTTCTCATAAGGGAATTGATTCAACCCATTTTGAGAAGTAGTCAGTGGCAGCTAAGATGAACTGATGTCCTAAACAAGATGGTGTTTCTATAAGACCTATTATATCGGTACCCTAGCTTTCAAATGGCCATGATACTACTATAGGATGTAGTAGATTAGGAGGTCAATGCATGATATCTCCATGCACTTGACATTGATGGCATTTCTTAGCATGGTCAATGCAATCTTGAACCATACTTGGCCTGTAGTATCCCATACATTTGATCTTGATTTTCATTTTTGGTCCAGATTGGTGTGGACTACACAATCCATCGTGAACTTCACTTATGACTTTCTGGGATTCATCGAGACCCAAACATCATAGCCAGATTTAATTAAATGATCTACTATATAATGTATCATTCATGAAAGCACATCTTAATGCTCTTCGTGATATTTGAGAAGCCATAGATTTATTTTCAGGCAATTTCCCTTCCTTAAAATATCTTATGAATGGATCTCTCCAATAATTTTAATTAGATATAGTCAGGCTCTCTTGCATTTCTTTCCTTTTATTATTTTGTATGATAGTTTTAATATATGCCTATTTTGTATAGTTATAAGAATTAGATCCTCTTGTGGATTTTCTAGTTCTTTGGTGAGCTTTGTTAATGTGTCGGCTTTACCATTTTTACTACGTGTAATCCTTGTGAGAGTTACCTCATGAATTTGTTGTATGAGTTTTAGAGCATACTCATGATATAAGAATAATTGAGGTTTATTGATTTTAAAAACACTTAATATTTTTTTTATTATGAGTTGAGAATCTCTATATATATGAAGTTTCTCAATTTTTATATTAATCGCCATCTCAAGACTCGCTATTAAGGCTTCATATTGAGCCTCATTATTAGTGTGAGGCTATATTAAGCTATAGGAATATCAAAGTATTCATTTTTGTGGTATAATGAATATAAGGCTAATACCCATTTGGATTTTTGGAAATTTAGGTGGCTTTGATGGTTTTATTGGTGAAGCTTCATCAAAATAGAGCTCCCATTCTTGCAGATTTTTTTTCTTCTACTTCAAGTGTTTGCTCATCTAGCAATTCATCATTGAGTGGAGAATCTACAAGTAAAGAATGGGCTGCTAGAAAATTAGCTAGAGCCTATCCTTTTATCGCTTTTGTGGCCTATATGTTATGCCAAATTGCATTTGCAAGATAGTCCATTTAACAAGACGACCAGCGAGAGTGGGTCTAGTCATTAGAAATTTTAATGTATCCACTTTAGATATTAAAGTTGAAAGTTCGTTAGGGATGTTAAACCCTTATGAACTAGCCCAACCTAACCAAGAGGTGGGGTGAATTTGTATTTTTTAAAAAAAATTCATGACTAAAATAAAACATAAACATACCAAAATTCGTCACAAAGAAATTCAACGTGTGGAAATTAAATAAAAAAAAGTAGTAGGAAAGAAACATAAAAATTTATAATGGTTCAGTCAACTCGACCTACGTCTACTCCCCGGAGGTGCCCTCTGAGTATTGCACTAAACTTAGTAACTCTCATTTATTACAAATCTAATTTCATGGATTAGAATTTTTATGATAGCAAACATTCATATTTTTTCTATGACTGCCTTACTAACATTTCATGTCCACAAGATTAGACTGCAATTTGAACCAGCTTAAGATTGGATACACTAGGTCTGAGTCAGTTTGTATTTTTTTTCTTTCTTGAGTCTATTATAAACAATGTGGTTCCTGATGCTAAGTAACCTTGTACACACACACATGGGGGAAATTTTCTATCTGTTATTTTAGGCATCATTGGGGATGACCCAAACATCAAACTGGATAATCTGCTAAAAATAGAAACCCCAAATTAGGGCATCCTAGTTAAGGAAGCCATCATTAAGCACATTGTCCCATACCATATTCGTATCAGCCAGGACGATAGGCTCAAATAAAAAAGAATCAGCCGCTAGATCTATTTAAGTATTCTATTTTTTTGGACATCATCCAGAACATCAGCCTGGATGATGCAGTACAATTATGCCTAAATTAATCTAGTTATTATGGAAAGCAATTAAGGTTTGATTGCACGATCACATCATCTTAGACAATCGTAGGATCGACCAAGATGATACACTGGATGATTGGACATCGGACAACTGTTATTCAGGGCAATATTCTCTTTCATCCTGGATGATGTTTTTCACTCTTTACTCAATTTATGGAACATCGGCATGGACGATCCACCTGTTCATCCTAGACAATACACATGGTAATACATTTTTAACACATTAGATTTGGTCGGTACGACCAATTATTGATGATCGGCCTGGATAATCCACCTATTTGTCCTGGACGATACTTGTGGCAATGTTTTAAATGTTTTTAAATTTGGCCGGTACGATCCATTATTGGGCATCATCCTGAAATTTCCTTCTAATCGACCAAGATGATATACTTTTTCAATGGTCATCTAGCTTGACTCCTCGGGCTGATCTCTTGTGTCTTATCATCCAAGATGATATTGAATTATCCTGGATGATACAACTGCTTTTTTGACCAATCTACCTTGACGTCATTATTGTACCCAATCAGTCTGGATGATTCATGATCATTCTGGACAATTGGGCAAATTCTGTAAATTTTAGGGTTCCAGACATTTTTTGTCACATCCTCTTATTCTACCATCCTTATACTTCCTATTGTATTGCGATTCTTGATTATGGTAGGAGGAAAGCGATCCCGCCATCCTTTTGGTAGTTCCTCGAGGGCTACTCTGGATCCTCGATTCACTGAGGTGGATGATCAAGCCACCTACCAAAGATACAAGATGGCTGGAATCACTATCTTTCGGTCTGTCAACCTAGACATTCTCTCATATCCAGTACTTTATTTGTTTTCTCACACCACCTTATATTCTCCTTACTCTTACTGTGCCTTTATACTATGAGCTGCTTTTTAAATTTTTTTCTGGTCTCTACATAAATTCTTCCTTTACTTCTCTTGGATCCTATGTGAATTTACACATCGTCGAGATCACATTTCAAGATTATGTGGAGCTTTTACATCTTTCCACCGTAGGGGACAAACTCCACACCCTGTGTTCTGACCCTGACTATGATTGGGCTCCAGCCAACCAATTACTTCGAAACACCAATGCTCACTTTCATGTTGGAGAGACTACCAACTTGCTCAAAGATGCTAGGACTATCCAACATATCCTTCACACTTTAATTATTCCAAAAGCTGGTGATCGTGTTCATATCACCGTACTTCTTTCGATCACCACCTTCACATTTTGGCCCATCAAGAATTCATTGCCATTAATTTAATTTTTTGCTATATCGAGCATCTGACTACCATTCGTGATCCAAGACATAGGAGGAAGCCAAATCTAGCCCAAAGATATATCATTGCTTATGTCTTAGTATCAAAATATAACTTCCAATATCCTTCTCCTCCAAACTTCCAACCTACTTTCTACTCCAATAATTCCTTTCATGCTCTTCACAGTACTCGTCTCCACCTAGGGGATGGGGAAGCTTAGGGGGTAAAGGAGGAGGAGGATCCTACACCTGCTCCTACACCTATTCCTGCACCTACTTCGCTTCGTCAGCACTCCAACTGGATCAACTAATGGAGCGATTTAACTAGTGCGAGCTTCTCTTTGAGGGATACTTTGCTGCATAGGAGCACCAACATATTGAGAATATTATTTTCCTGCAGCACTAGCATGACTAGGATTTTGCCTAGTTTGGAAAGCAGTTTTCCACCCTTTTCAGTTACTTTCACCTGCCACCACCACCTCCATCTCCATCAGAGGATTAGGGGCCATCTTTCTATTAGTCTATTTCTTTTATATTTTTCTATAATTTGTTTTTATTTTTAGTCTCTACGTTGTATCTATTTTACTTTCCTCCTCTTTTTTGTGATGTCAAAAAGGAGAGTAGTTGGTTATACTGGTTGCTTTGATTCTGCTATTTGATATTTAAAATTATGTTTATTTCTTCTCACTGCTTCTTTTAAACTATTCTTGAACTGCTTATATTATTTTTTGGTTTTCCATCTTCAAAAAGGGGGAGATTGTTGCAAATCTAATTTCATGGATTAAAATTTGATGATATCAAACATTCAAGTTTTTCTATGACTGCCTTGCCTACTAATATTGTGGTTGAAAGTAACTCGAAAGAGTGACGAACTGCTATCCAAACTAGGCCATATCCTGGTCATGCTGGTGTTGTAGGTGAATAATATCCTTAGTATATTGCTGCTCCTATGCAACAACGTAGTTCGCAAACCGTGCCTCCCAATGGTCGAATCGCTCCACCAGCTGATCCAGCTGAGAGTACTGGCAAAGCAGAATAGGAGAAGGAACATGTTTAGAAGCCTCCTCCTCCTCTGCTCTATGAGCTTCCTCATCCCCTGAGTGGAGATGAGTATTGTGAAGACTGTGGACGAAATTGTTCGAGTAGAAGGCAGGCTGATAGTTGGGTAAGGCAGGATATTAGAGGTTATATTTTGATTTTAGAACATATGCAATGATATGTCCTAGGGCGAGATTGGGCTTCCTCATATATCCTGGACCTCAAATAGTAGTCAAATGCTCGATGTAATGAAAGATCAGGTCAGTGGAATTAAATTTGTGATGAGCCAAAATATAAAAGATGGTGTTTGAGAGAAGTGGAGTAATATGAATGCGATCACCAGTTTTTGGGAGGATGGAGGTGTGAAGGACATGTTGGATTATCCTAGCATCTTTGAGTAAGGTGCTAGTCTCTCCAACATGAAAGTGAGCATTGGTGTTCCTTAACAAGTGGTTGGTTGGAGCCTAATTATAATCAGGATCAAAACATAGAGTGTGAAGTTTATTCCTAGTGGTGGAAGGATGTAAAAGCTCCTGACAGTCCTGATATATGATTTTGATGGGACATCGATTCACATAGGACCTAAAGCAGTGAAAGAGGAATTTATGCGGAGGCTAGCAAAAAATTCGAAAAGATGCTCGGTGTTGAAAGGAACTATAAGAGTAAGGAGAAAATATAAGAGGTGTGAGAAAACAGATCAAGTATCGGATATAAGGTAATGTTCGGGTTGACAGACAAAGAGATAGTGATTCCGGCCATCTTATACCTTTAATAGGCAACTTGATCATCCGCCTCATTGAGTCGAGGGTCAAAAGTCGCCATTGGGAACTCATAGAAGGATGGAGAGATATCTTTCTTCCGACCATTATAAAAAAATAGAGCATGACAGTAAGAGCACAAGGGGATTTAAGAAGGTTTGAGTGAGAAAAAATGTTTGAAAGGCTCAGTTTATAAAGAATTGGCCCAATCGTCCAGGATGATTGCAAAATCATTCAAGACGATCAGGTACAATAATTGAGTCCATGCTGATCGATCAAAAAAATGGTAAAGTCATCCAAGACGATCAGATATCGTCCAGGATGATAAAACACATGCGATCATCTTGAGGAGTCAAGCCGAAAGATCATTGCAAAAGAAGATTGCCCTAGACGATGAGGTCGATCGTCTAGGATGATGCGCAGTAATGGATCATACCGGTCAAATTTAAAAATGTTTAAAATATTGCCACGTATATTATCCAAGATGAACAGGTGGATCATCCAGGACGATCACCAATAATTGATCATACCGGTCAAATTTAAAGTGTTAAAATATATTGCCATGTGTATCGTCCAAGATGAACAAGTGGGTCGTACAAGCCGATTTTTCATAAATTAATCAAAGAGTGAAAAACATCGTCTAGGATGAAGAGAATCATCCAAGATGATCATAAATGATTGAAGCATAAGACAATCAAATCGTCTAGGATAATAGAGCATCATCCAAGATGATTAGAAGCAGAAAAGCCATACCAAACATTTAGATGGAATTTTAAAAGCGAATTGAGCATATAGTTTAGGACTATATGAATATCAACCAGGACGATGTTAAAAAAAGTTTAAAGTTAGATGATAAATTGAGATGATCAGGGAAGGCCTAAAAAACTTAACAAAACCAATAAAAGAAAAATAAAAGTCAGAAAAGAAAAAAATTAAAATGAATTGAGAAAAAAAATTCAAATTTTATATAACTTTTTTTTAATTTTCTTTTATAGGAACAAAAAGTAATAAATTATCCAAGTGATTGAATTTAAGAACTTGTAAGACCAATGAGTTAACATCATCAAAATTCAAAAATGGTAGAATATCTAATCCTGCTAACCCTAGCTCGGACTTCTCTTAGGGAAAAATAGTCTTTTAAAAATTAGAGACCTAACTCAGAACAAACCAATTTGATAAAAAAAAGATATCCATTTAAAACTTAGTTCTAAAAAAATATCTTATAGAATAATATATCATAATAATTTGTCACAATGATGAAATTTGAAATAAAGCCTTTGAAAATATCAACTGATACATGAATTCTTTTAAGATTTAAAAGTTTTGAAAGAAAGGGAAGCTTTTCCTTTTTGTGGGCTCATTTTATGCCTCTTGTCAATTTGATTGATGCACTTTGCGCATCTTTTGATTTTTGACACACTTTCTGTATCTTTCAATTTTTGGTGACCATTACGCATCTTTTATTTTGAAGTCATTGACCAACTTTTTTGTTATTTTTGCAAGCTAGATCCCTTCTCAAAAACTCTTAAATATTCTCAGTTGTGAGTATATCTTCTAGATATTAGAGAAGAAAAACTCACTCTTTAATAAAGGAAAAAATATACCACAAAATAGAATCAAATTCCTTTGATAAACATAATAATAAGATTTCAAAGAACTTGGAAGTAATATAAAGACTTTTTAACATTATATATAAGGTAAATTATTGTAGTAAGATGAAAAAGATCTTAATTACAAAGTCCAGTTGTTAATTTGAGATAAACTTTTATTTAGAAAAGAAAATTACACCACTAAAAGATGTTAGAGGGAGGGAAAGAATCAACAGTGTTTCTCCCTTTAACTTATTTAGGGATGTTTAGAAATTGACTACAAATTTTTAAAAATAAAAAACAAGGCAAAATATCATTTCAATGAAAAACCAAAAAAATCAGAGATGTAACAACTATAGAATAATAGCAAATATAATAAATTAAAATAGAAAATAACAACAATCAATAGAGTAGGAAACATGCAATTCAGAATTTATTAAGCAGCAAGTTTATGAATTTATGAGCTACGAGCCTCCGCTGTCCAAGTGACATATGCTCTCATGAGGTCTTTGGTGAGAGCACACCTACAAAAATCATTAATTGTCAGATTAAGAAACCCAAATAGGTTTGGGTCCCTTCTTATGAAAAGAAGAATGCAATGCTTGTGTGTTATGATGTGAATCATGCAGTTTGGGTCTCCATACCCAATGTATACTATGGTGAACAGTGCAAGTGTGTGAAA
The DNA here is from genome assembly GCA_016618105.1 of Dendrobium huoshanense. NCBI lineage: Eukaryota > Viridiplantae > Streptophyta > Magnoliopsida > Asparagales > Orchidaceae > Dendrobium > Dendrobium huoshanense. The sequence continues at coordinate 69,522,621 of CM028343.1, read as the reverse complement.
TGTGTTCTAGTGTACCACATATAAAACATCTAACTCTAGGAAAATGATTTACTAATATGTTTGGGTTTTAATGCCTCTTCCTAGATTTTGGTTTTAGATCAGGTGTTGATGTATTCTAATTTCTCTCAAGTGTATTCAATTTAGCTTTAAATTTCAAGTTAACACTTTTTAAAATAGCATTATCAACATTCAAATAGTGCTCTTTATGCTCAGATTCTTTCATATAAGTTTTAAAATCAAATTAAAGTGAGGTGTAAGAAGATTTCAAAGAATCATGCTCAACAATCAAATCAAAATTCTTTTTATTCAACTCATTAAATTCATCAAGTAAAGACATGTGATTGCTATCAAGTAGAATGTGATCGTAAGCAATGAGTGATCCAAGTAAATTATTAATAGAGTAAGTATTTAAATCTTTAGATTCAATAATTGCATTGATCTTAGCATCAAAAGAAGAAGGAAATCATCTCAAAATTTTATTGACCCTTTCATAATTAGTTAGCTCTCTTCCTAAAGCATGAAACAAGATAATAATTTGAGTAAACCTTGTATACATATCAGAAATTGATTTAAAAGATTTAATACAAAAAAGTTCATAGTCATGCAATAAAATATTCAACCTAGATTATTTAACTTCATTGGTTCTTTTATAAGTTACACATAATCTATCCTAAATTTCTTTACCAATTGGACAAGTTGAAACATGCATATAATCTTCATATTTTAAAGCACATAAAAAATAGTTCAAGCATTTTGCATTAAGTTGTGCTAAATCTCTTTCATCAAAAGTCCATTCAATAAAAGGAACTTCAATTTTAATGTCATTAAGTTCACGAGAAGGTGGTGTATATCCTTCTTTAACAAGCATCCACATGCGATAGTCAATTGATTATAAAAATATAGACATGCGAGTTTTTCAAAAAGCAAAAGGAATATTATCAAATAAAGGTGGTCGGGTAATAGAATAACCTTTCGTAGTCTTACGATTATCGGAGTTAGCCATGGATCGAAATTCAAAAGTTTTCAAAAACTTGTTTTTATGAATCCTGCTCTGATACCACTTAAAAGTTCGTTAGGGATGTTAAGCCCTTATGAACTAGCCCAAGCTAACCAAGAGGAAGTTGAATTAATATTTTAAAAAAAACTTTCATGATTAAAACAAAACTTACGTAAACCAAAATTCACCACAAGAAAATTTAACGTGTGGAAATTAATGCAGAAAAAAAGTAGTACAAAAGAAACACAAAAATTTATAGTGTTTTGGTCAACTCGACCAACGTCAACTCTGTGGAGGTGCCCTCTGAGTATTGCACTAAACTCAGTGACTCTCCTTTTGCTCTCATAGCAAGGCAGAGAAGCCTGTATAAAACCTCCTTTCCACTGACACCGATGAGGAAGAGAACCTAACTCCTTTTACTTCCTCCTGAAGCAGGAAGAGAACCTTGATTAATTGCTGCAGTGAACCTCTCTTGAATCTCCAAGAATATGGGATGATGATCAGAGAAGATGACTTAGATCCTTGCTTGGAGAAACCTTTATGAAACCCTTCACAAACTCCACCTCACAAGATCCTCTCTCTCCCCCTCTCTGTCCCTCTCTTCTAGGCTCTCTTAGGTTAAGACAATATCAAAAAATGTTTTCTTAGGTAGAAAAGTGGTCTTAAATAGAAGAGCTTCAGAGTAACTCTTTATTTAAACAAACCAACTTTATCATCCAAGATAATATGGAGATCATCCTAGACGATCTGGATAAATTTATCTTAATCTATCCAGACAGTTTGGGATGAATAAAAGATTCTTATTCATATCATCTAGGCTGATAAGATATCATCCTGTATGATCAGTACAAATCCTTGAATATCATCGAGACAATCGCATTGAATGGATGTCTGAATGATGAAAAGATAGCTTGATCGTCCAGGCCCATCTCATGATCATCTCAGATTATTAGTTAAAATATATGAAAATCATCTAGAGTATCACCCTGAATAGAAGATGTCTAATGTTTGATCATCCAGGAGCAACAAAGGTTTTTGAACTGATTGTCTTGGATGATCCTGCGATCATCTAGGATGATACGATCAAGTCAATAAAACCTTAATTGCTTTCCTTAATTACCAGATTAATTTAGGCATAATTGGGTTGCATCATTTAGGATGATATCCTGAACAATATCTAAAAAATAAATAATTCCTAAATAGATCTAGCGGCTGGTTCTTTCTGATTTGAGCCTATCGTCTAGGATGATGTGCTTAATGACGGCTGCCTTAACTAGGATGTACTAATTAGGGTTTCTATTTTTAGTTGATCATCCAGGATGATATTTGGATCATCTGAGATGATGTGAGTAAAAATATATACTCTAAATTTGATAGGAAAAATTCTCCCAAGTATGTGTGTGCAAGGCTACTTAGCATCAAGAACCACATCGTTTACAATGGACTCAAGAAAGGGAAAAGTTTTACAAACTAACTCAGATCTTGTATACCCTAATCTTGAGCTAGTTCAAATTATAGTTTGATCTTGTGGACCTAAAATGTTAGTAGTCAAGGCGGTCATAGAGAAATAGAAGTATTTGCTATCATTAAAATCATATTCCCTTAAAATAAATTCACAACAAAAGTGATTTTTTGGGGATAACATATAATACTGTAGTTTTTGAGTGGAAAAGATCAATGCTAGGCATTGCTTTTTTATTGATAAATATTTAGATTTTTCCCCTATTAATCACTGACTGATATAATAAAGGGCATTTTCTTTGTCATTTTCATTTGTTTTTGCTAGCAATGCTCCAAGTGATTTTTCAAGAGTAGCTGTATATAGAAGTAGGGGTTTCCCTGGGATTAGGGTAGCAAGGTTAGAATGATTCAATAGATATTGCTTTATGCTATTAAAAGCATCTTTACAAGCATCATTCCACATAAAAGGAGTATCTTTCTTCATCAATCATGAAAAGGGTTGGCATCTATCCATGAGATTATATATAAATCTTCAGATATATGCCAATCTTCTTTGTAATGAATGAAGTTGTCTTAAAGTTTTTGGAGGTGGCATTTCCACTATTGCTTGAATTTTATCAAGATCAATTTCGATTCATCTAAGGCGTACAATAAATCTGAAAATTTTATTAGATGACACACCAAAAGCACATTTAAGCGGATTCATTTTCAAATTAAATTTGTGATTTCTTTCTAATATAATTTTGAGATCATTTATATGTCCATGTTGATCTTTGCTTTTTATAACCAAATCATCATCATAACATTCTACATATTTATGGATGAGAACATCGAAGATTTGAGTCATCATTCTTTGGTTGGTAGCTCCAGCAATCTTTAAACCGAATGGAATCACATTATAGCAATATATGTGAATGGTAGTTCGGAATGAGATATGTTTTTCATCCTCTGGATCCATTTTTTTTATATTATATCCCTATGATCCATCCAAGAATGAGAATATATCATGATTTGATGTGTTATCAACTATAAGTTCTACATTTGGTTGTGGGAAATCATCTTTTGGGCATGCTTTGTTCAAATCCTAGTAGTTTATATAGACATGAATTTGATCGTTCTTCTTCTTTACTGGAATGATATTGGCGATTCAATTAGCATACTTCTCTTCTCAAATAAAACTAGCTTCAATAAGCTTCTTGATGTCAACAATGACTTGTTTTTCAATTTCAAGTCGCATTCGCGTAGGTGCTTGCATAACAGGCGGTGTTTTTGTATCTATGTAGAGTTTAAACACTACCACCTCTGGTGATAAACCAGGCATTTCAATGTAGTTCCATGCAAAATAATCTTTATATTTGAGAAGTAACATTTTTAGCTCATTTGCTTTGCCTTGCAAGAGATTAGCACTAAGGAATGTAGGTTTGGGATCTTCTTCGGCACCCAAGTTTACTTCTTTGAGCTCATCCATGGTAGCTTGACCACCTTCTTCGAATTCTTTTGGAGTTTTAGATCCACAATTAGATCTTCAGTTTGATTTTTGGGTTTTGGTGATCCCTCCTCCTTGTCTGTTATGTTGTAGGAGGTTGCATATGTAAGATGTGGATGTTGAGGGTACTCAGAATAATGATAGGATGTTGCTCGTGGAAGATGTGAATGTCAAGCTTATCCATGACCCCATGTTGTAGATAAACCATTGCCAGTAGGCTTTTGCGCATGCTCAATGTGCCAGAGTTCTCTAAAATAATGAGCTCGTTTATTTGTTCGGATGAAAAAGATTCTACTTTTTATCAACTTTCTCATAATGGGTGAAGGGTATTGAGGAATAATTATCAACATATTTTCATAATCCCATTCATCTTCATTTTCTATTTCATGGGTAATGTGATGGGGTATTACTCTTGATTCATAGAAAATTGATCCACATTCTTTAAGAACTCTTTTGGGTGGAACATAAAAAGTTTTTAACATTTTAATGTTTATATTTGGCGAGGTAGTCAATGTTTTGGAATGTGCCACCGGCATAAGTACTATTTTGATTATATTTATAGATATCTATTCTTCAGACACCCTTATCTTTGAAATTGATACTTTCTGTAATTTCTTAGATATGGAATTGGGTCATGGGTCCCCTTCCTCCAAATATTCTGTAATACTCTTGGGATGATAAAGGAATTCTTCTTCTCCTTCAATGATCGATTTGCTTGAACACCATACCTTAATTGTATGATTAGATTTATAATCAAAAGGGATGGCGAATATTTCACTCTTTCTTTTCCCTATGATCAAGGGTTTTAAAGTTGTAGAGATATCATCCTCTTTAGTATCACTATCGAGATGAGGCACTGAGCAAATTTGCTTCGATTTATTCTTGTCTTTATCTTTCAACTATTTTTTATCCAGCATAATAGCCTGAATTTTTGGAAGTTTACTTCCTTTTCACTTTTGAGCTATAAAGTACTTGGCATCATCATAGATTTTAACTTCATCCACCAAGAATGGTTGTTCATCCTCATCATTGTGATATTCTTCATTATCTTGAATGTATTTCATACATTGATGAATTGTTGAGGGCACTATACCATACTCGTGGAGCCATGGTCTTCCAAGAAGTGCAATATATGATGTGTTCGAATCAATGATGTGAAATGTTTCCTCTGTATTAAGTTCCCCAAAGTTTAGAGGCAAAACCAAAGATCCAAGAGTTCTTTTCCCTTGTTCATTAAATCCTTGAAGAAACATCGTGCTTCTATTCAAATACTGGACATCTAGGGATAATCCTTTGAGTGTTTTGAGGCTCATTAGATTAACAAAGTAACCTGGATCAATCAAAATTCTATTTATTTCAATATTTTTACTCTCGCAGTAACATATAATAGCCGATTATGATCTACAGTTCCTACGAGTAGATCACTATCATAGAAAGTGATTGTAGTAGCATTTTACATATGCAAAGCTTCTTTCAAATTTTGCTCAGCAAAGAATGCGTCATATTATTCAGGATTTTTTAAAGCTTTAATGAGTATTTCCTAAAGGTTTTTAGACATTAGAAGGGCGTCATAGATATTCAGGAATGCATGTATTTATGAAGATGGGATAATATGTTGTTATCCACATTTGTACTTGTCACCCTGGGTTTAGGAGGCTCTTCCATTATTACACAAGAGCCTCATTGAATTGAAAATTCTTCTCTTTATCCTTTATTTTCTTTTGAGGCGGAGGAACCTGCTTTCCACTTCTCAGCTAAATTTGTGTCACCCCTAAAGATGAACTAGCTTTAGTTTAAAAATTCTTTAAAACTTTTTTATCCTAAAAATCTCCTTGGAATCTGAACTGCTTCTGAGTTTTGGACATTTTTCTTTAGGCATCTTCTTTCCCTTGTGATCACTTTCTTCATCAGGAAAATAAAATTCTTCATTTGAATCAATGAAAGGTGCTGGTGTATGTACTTTCTTAGAAGGCATTTTCACATCAACTTTATAGATAGAAAGAGGTGCATTGCATCCTCTTGCAGCCCTTCCACCTCATTGATTTATAACTCGGTAAGTCTCAATTGGAATACTCTCTTCCTTTTCTGACTCGAAGTCAAGAAATAAATCAGCTATGTGACTTGACAGGATGCCTTAGAGGTTATTGATGTTCATCAATGGAGTTGCTGTATTTTTGAATCGCAACTTTCTGCCTTGTTAACTTCTTCTTCTTTCCTTTCTGAGATTTTGATCTAGGCATATGCTTTCGCTTTTGGTCTTTGAGATATTTTAAAGGCTTTTTATTGCTTGAACTGGATCTTTCTGCCATGGGATTCTTTGAAGAAAGGAGTCTTGGATCAACTTCCAATTCTAATTCACTTTTTCGATGAATGCCTTTAGTGGCCAACGGGGCATTCATCATTTTCTTAGTTTTCATTGAAATAAAAGTCTCCCAACCACCTTCATCTTCCTAGGGTGCTTTCCCTTTCTCGTTCTTTGTGCTTGGATAGGGTATAAAGGAGATAACATTAGTTTTCTCCCTCTTAGGATTGACATGAACATTATTAGAAAGTGTAAGTTCACCATTTTGATAATTCCTTTCGACCCACTCTTTGAATATAAAATAGTTTTCTATATGGTGAATTATGATCCTATGATACGAACAGTAATTTGGATCATCAATCATACCAGCCTATTCTGGTCGGCAGGTTCTAGCCATTGAAGGCTAATTTTTAGGGCTTGCCTAAAAATCTTTCCCGTACACTCTTTTTTGAAAGAATAATGCTTGTTAATTTTCTCTTACAATGTAGAAGGCTTTTGCCTTTCTCTTATTTGTTTCAACATCTTCGGTGGATTCATTGAATCTTCTTTTTCATTCTTATCAGAGGAAGATGGGAATGTGTTGTTTACCTCACTTCTTTTTGGATCAAAAATTTTGATATGTTTTCCTTTCCCTAACATATTATTATTATAGTTGAATCCGACACTTCTAGGCCTGGGTAACCTTTTAAATTTGGCTACATGATCAAGTAACTCCTGCAATGTATTAATTATAGCCATCTCCAAATATGGAGCCATATAATCATCTATATTTCCCATTAATAGTTCAACATCATACTTCTTAATGAGTTGTTGCTCACATTTTATGCTAAGATTTCTCGACCTTGTTATGTACTTGGTGACTGATTCCTCTCTTTTTCTTTTTTCAAGAGCGATATCAGCGATAGTCACCTTCTTTGTTGCACTGGCAATTCTTTTAATAAAAATCTTCTCAAATTTAGCGAATCTTCTTACTAAGTCATTGGGTAACTCAGCATACCATTCAAAAGTTCTGCCTATTAAACTACTGACAAATTGGCATAGTAACAGAGCATCATTGTCTCTTGTATTTCCACATGTAGTATTGAATTGTGCCATATGTTGACGATGATTTGCAGTACCATCAAATAAATTAAACTTTGGCACTATGTACCCCTTTAGATATTTTTCTTGATTATATTCTGCCGGATATGGATGACCTTTTCCAACCAAGGCTTCAACAGCTTCAGAAGCAATAACTGCTTTAACCTTTTGGCTAATGCGATTCTCAATTTGAGATTTGCTAACCATTTCATCTTCCTTAGAAGCTATCAAAGTTTGCTTCTATAACTCTTCTGATCTTCTATCAGGAGTAATCAATGCATCAGGAGTAGTTTGTACATTCCCTTGAGAATTTGCTACGGGTGGTTGAATAGTTGTATCCATCATGCCAAGTTGTCCAAACAACTATTTTATCATGTTACTCATATCATCAAGATGAGCATTTAAATGATGGATTTATTGATCTTTCTTCTATTGCATAGACTGCATTTTTACTTACAACCTCTATACAATTTCTTCAGCATCTTCCTCCTCAATTTCTTCTAGTTGTAGAGTTCTATTCACAGTTGTTGCTTATTCTTGGTCTTCTTATAGTTGTTCTTCATTTTGCAAATTCAATGCTACACTTCTATGAGTATATCGATGATTAGCTCGATCAGGTATAAAATCAACCATCCGGATAACTTCAACATCCATGGGACCAATACCATCTTCCATTTCTTTATCATTATTATAGTAATTATCATCTCCATCCAACTTATGATCCTCTCCAAGTTGGGACCGTCAAATCCAATATATGACTGGAGAGTCGGGGGATTCCTTATAGATATGATGTCTTTCATCTTTTGGTATAATCATATCAACAGAATTATCCTTATTAGGGGATAACCTTTGGACATAAGATTTAAGTCGTCCTTTGTAGATTTCTTTATCAAGATCATCTTTCTGAGATCGAGGATATTTTGGTCTTTTCGAAACCCAAACTTTCTGTCTTCTTGGAGTCTATATCGAAGACCACAAACAACAAAATGTACTTTTGAATGATCATATTCATGATACCATTGTCGGGACCTTTGTTCATCATATCTTCAGTTATAGTCTCTTATATGTCGACTATAAGAAGGCTCTCCCTACTATTTTTTCTGTAATATAGGTATTGACCCATATTATGACAGAATTCTCTTGACTTTTGATAGTATGGAGGATGTTTAAATTCCTCTCTATAAGGTCTTGCTGAAAATTTATTATTTTGAGGATGAATCTCAATTGAGCAATAACTTCAGAAATATTTCTCCTCAATCTTCATTATAGATTTTTATCTTTAACATCCTTTAGTCTTTGGTATATATTTGGAAGACGCAGATTCTTCCTTCTTTGGTGGTTGTGGTTGTTGATGTCAAGTCTCCCAGAAAGACTTCTTTAATTCACCATTTTGATTATTTTTCTTGACCCACATTAATAGTTCAAAATCATTATTTGTGGGTATATTCACTTGTAACTATGGTGATGATTCTTGAAATATATTGGGCACCCAGCCATTAGCTCATAGATGAGCAATGGCCTTCCTTCTAGCTTTCCTGGAAAGCTTAACACTTGTATCTGGAATTTCAGCATTGTACTCTTCTGGCAGTACTTTGTCCTGAATTATGTTCTAACTGGTTTATTCATGCCAATAGATTGTAGCTTGGGATCAAAAATATTCTTTTGAAATACTAGAGAAGTAGTAGGTGTCATAAAAACCATGAAAATACAGAGGCCCTTTTGGGATCCTTCTCATCAGCAACTTCAATATTAGGCTTCTTAGGGACAGCTTTGATAGTAGGTATGCTAATAATATTCTCGAGAAGGAACTGTTCGAACTGAATGACTTAGAAAATGGTTTTGAATTGAATGGTTGCTCCAGCATAGCCTGTGTTCAAAATAGCTTGAGGGAACTATACTCTAGCTCCCTCTTCCAGGTTCACAATCATGAAGGACTTCACAGGCATCATATTATCAACCTACCAATAGAACTTACAGGGATTAGAATCAACCTGAATTTCATAGAAAAAGAAAATATAAAACTACCTTGAATGAACATCTATATTTATTCTTTAGATGTTTCATTACTTGAGACTAAATATAAATTATCTTTTCATCTAAAGAAGAAGAGAAAAATAATCCCCAGAATAATCGCCATAAATCTGTTGGCTCAAGAAAAAAATGGCATAAGTGCACAAATCCTACAGTAGAGCCATAAAATTCTATTTCCCTTAAGTTGGATTGAAATTAACCAGATTTCTCCTTAGGGTAGTGTCAGGGTTTAACTAGATCTGGGATCTTTACGTCTTATGAGCGCAAGCACTCATAGTTAATTACCCCTCTTAATGCATAAGAGAGAACTCTCAATTAAGGATGAATAAATTTTAAATAATTTTAGTCTAAATAATGGAGTAAGTAGAGGTAAACCTGATCAAGATTCCATGATTCTATCATCCCGGTTATACCATAAATTTCAGTCTATCAATGCTAATAATTATTGATCATAGTGTCCAGGGAACCAGATTAGTAGCCATGGGTTGCCTTCCCTCAGGGAACTCGAGTAGACTGAAGTGGTTAAATGTGGGTTTTAATTTTGTTAGGTGTTCTGGGGTTTAAATCTATTAGAATACCCAAAGATTTATTTAGTTTGGGATTTATATCTTCGTTTGGAAATAACCCAAGAATTTAGTTTGGAGTGGGTCTTATGGCTTCTCTAAGAGGTAGCCTAGGTATTTAGGTTTGATTTGAGACTTATGGCTTTTATACAAAGTAGCCCAAGATTTTTATTTGGAATGAGGCTTACTGCTCTATTTATTAGTTGCCAAAGGATGGGTCGAACAACTTAACTCTACAGTGAGCATGCCTAGGGATTTTAATTATTTAGGTAGGACTTATGGCTTCCCTTAAAAAGTAGTCTAAAAGCGGGTCTTATAACTTAATCCTTTAGACTAAGATGCCTAATGGGTTTAAATTTAATTTTTTTAGTTAGATTTGAGTTTTAGGGTCATTGCAATTTATTTAACAATATTCCTAAAATGTGGGTCTTATGAGTTCACTTAGAAGTTCCTTGTTGGTTATTTATAGGATTGTTAGGGTTGTTATACTTAATTTTAAAAGTATGCCTAGTACATGGGGCTTACGACTTCACTTAGAAGTGGCCCATTGGTGGGTCTTACAACCTAACCCTATAAGCTTGGATGCCCTTAGGTTTAAATTTGATTATTTTGGATTTAAGATCATTACTATTTATTTAACAATTTTCTTAAGATGTGGGTCTTATGATTTAGCTTAGAAGTAGCTCATTAATTTTTCAGTTTGGGGCTTACGGCTCCAACTAGGAGTTGCCTGTTAATTTGTTTAGTTTGGGGCTTACAGCTTCAATTAAGGGTTTCCAGTTAATTTGTTTAGTTTGGGGCTTATGGCTCTAATTAGGAGTTGCTTTTTTGATTTAATTTGGGTAGGTCTTATGGCTTCCTTAGAAGTTGCCTAATAAATGGTATTACGACCTAGCTTTGTAAGCTAAGTAGCTCGAGTTATGGGTCTTACAAGGTTCTAGGATTGTATTATCATCTAAACATTTCCATCAGGGGTCAGACTTATGACTTCTATTAGAAGTGGTCAAGGGTTTTAATTGGGGGTTAGGAGTTAGGTCAATGTCACCTAAAATTATACCCTGAGATCGGGTTTACTGCTTTCTTATGAAAGTTGACGGGTATAGGGTCTTACAACCACGTTCTTATAAACAAGGCTGCTCGTTATATTTTTTAATTTGATTATGTGTTTATTGAGAATATGTTAGTAGTTTAGGATTTATTACTTGGAGAGTTTGGAATATTTGTGTGTTGGTCTGAATTTGTGATTTTGACACTTTGGGGCTTTGACACTTGCGTTAGTGCTTTGGTTTGTTTTTTTTATGCTCATAGCTTATTTCTACTACATTACTCCACTATCCTACCCGTCTTTTAGCACTGTTGCTCAACTAGCTTTTTCGTACTTAGCTTTTCTTACTTTCTAGTACTCTGTTCTACCTACAATAGCTTAGATTTATCAGCATTCATTAAATTTATTTGTGATGTATTGACTCTTCATATGTTTATTTATATGAGTTTTAGCTAGTTGTTGGAGTAGTTGAGGCTTACAGTTGCAAAAGATAGAGCCCACAAGTAGCCGTAGAAGCTTTTACAGGAGAGCTTTGGAGAACAGTTTATAGAGTTCAGTTTGAGAGTTTTTGAGAGTTGACAATCAATGTTGAATATGTCATTTAGTAGAAACTTCCCTTCCCCTCCTTTTACTTATTGTATTTTTTTTTTTAAATTGCTCCAATTGATTAGTTGAAAATGTTTTTAAATTTTAAATCAAATTTTAAATTTCTTTTATATTTAAATTACTTTAGATTTTAAAAACATTCAGATTTACAAAAGCTCCCATATTTTAAAACTCTCAAATTTTTTAATGCTATTGGATAACCAATTTAATTTAATTTATCAATCAATTGATTTAAATTAATAAATTTTAATTAGTTGTAATTTAATTAGTTTCACCCAAATAATTTTTTAATTAATTAATTTTCATTAATTAAAAATAGCTAATTAAAGTTCAATTATTTCTCAAATTATTTCAAGGTAGATTTTCAGGAAATTTTGGCAGCTTTCCGGCGTCTCCTCCCCACCGAGGGATCAGAAATCTTCTTTTGAGTTATTGGCGCAGTAGTAGATGTTATGTTTTTCATGTGGCATGCTAAGGGATATTTCACACACTTAAACTATTTACTATAGTACACATTGGGTGTGAAGACTCAAATTATATAACACACATGCATTACATTATTCTTATCATAAGAAGGAACCCAAACCTATTTGGGTTCCTAAATCTGACGTTTGATATTTTTGTAGGCTTTCTCTCACAAAAGGCCTCATGAGGGCATGTGGTTCCTGGATAGGGAATGCTCACAACACATGACTGGAGATGCTAATCAATTCATTTAGCTGGAGGCTAGAGCTGGACGCAAGGTCACTCTTGGAGATAACATGACACCACCAGGAAAGTGGTGGGCGCAGGTATAATTAGAAACTCCAAGAACCTTTTGATTGAAAATATTTTGCTTGTAGATGGACTGAAACATAACTTGATAAGAATCAATATGTTGTACGATCAGGGCTTTATCATAAAATTTTTGGAAAATACATGCATTATTAGCTTGAATAACAACACTATTTTGCAACAAAAGCATATCAACAATGTTTACATGTCTGATTTAAATAATATTAAATGTGCTACTTCATTTTGTTTAAAAACTATTGCTGATGATTCTTACTTGTAGCATAGGAGGTTAAGCCATGCCAATATGAAAACCCTTAGAAGACTAACCCAAAAGGACCTAGTTAGAGGTATCCCCAAGCTTAAATTTACTAAGGACCACCTGTGTGATACCTGCCAACTAGGGAAGAAAGTTCAATCCTCTTTTTATTAGCACCACTAGACCTTTAGAAGTCCTTCATATGGATTTTTTTGGACCCATTAGTGCTGCCAGCTTAGGGGGGAATGTCTATGGATTTGTAATTATCGATGACTACTTGAGGTTTACTTGGATTAAATTTTTATCACATAGGAGTGAGTCTTTTGATGAGTTTAGATCCTTCTCCACTTAGATTCAAAAAAAGTTTGGTTGTGAGATCTTGACCATCCATGGTGACCATGGGGGAGAGTTTGAAAATGAGAGTTTTGGAGACTTTTATCAGGATAAGGGGATTAGCCACTACTTCTCAGCTCCTAGGACCCCTCAGTAGAAAGAGGCAGCTGAAAGGAAGAATTAGACCTTAGTAGAAGCCACTAGAGCCATGCATACTGAGTATTCACTTCTAAAATACTTTTGGGGGTGAAGAGATAAACACAACTTATTATGTGTTGAATAGGGTGAATGTTAGATTCAAACTTAATAAAACACCCTATGAGGTCCTTAAGGGTAGGACCCCCAACCTTTTCCACCTCCCTGTCTTTGGTTGTAAGGTTCTCATTCTTAACAATGGGAAGTCACACTTAAGGAAATTTGACCCAAAATATGATGAATGTGTGTTCTTAAGATATTCAAGTTTTGGGAAATGCTTTAGGGTGCTTAAGAAGAGGACAATGGTGGTGGATGAGACTACTCATGTAGTGTTTGATGAATTTGATCTAAGGATTCTAGAGTTGAGGATAAAGATGGTGTTGGAGAGATTTCCAAAGGAGTTGAAAATTTGTAGAAGAGGGTAGAGTTCCAAATCACTAAAGGATTAGGTGAGATTACCCAAGGAGTAGAGAATATAAATCTAAAGGAAACGATTGATCTTATACACACTTTGCCTAGAGATTAGAGATATTCCTTGAGTCATCCTAAAGAATTGATCTTAGGAGACCTAAAGGTGTTAGAATTAGGCATGGACTTAGGAAGGAAGTGAACCACTCTATCTTTATCTCAATAACTAAACCCACCAATATTAATCAAGCCTTATCTGATGAGTTTTAGATCTTAGCTATGCAAGAGGAATTAAATCAATTTGTTATGAATTATGTTTGGGAGATTGTAGAAAAACCAAAAGGACAAAGTGTAGTTGGAACAAAATGAGTATTTAAGAATAAGATGAATGATTCTGGTGTGGTGATTAGGAATAAGGTAAGATTGGTGGCTAAGGGGTACATCCAAGTAGAATGGATTGATTTTGAGGAGACCTTCACCACTGTAGCTAGATTGGAAGCCATAAGAGTGCTACTAGCCTTTGCCTGTTATAAGAGATTTAAGCTTTTCCAAATGGACGTCAAGAGTACCTTTTTAAATGGGATAATAAAAGAGAATGTGTTTGTAGAGCAACCCCCGAGTTTTGAGAGTTTCCAATTTCCACATCATGTTTTCAAATTAAAAAAGGTCTTATATGGATTGAAGCATGCACCAAGAACTTGGTATGAGAGGTTTAGCACATTTTTACTATAGAGGAAATTTATTAAGGGGAGCGTAGACACCACCCATTTTCTAAGGAAAGTAGGTAATGAGTTACTCATTATTCAGATCTATATTGATGATATACTTTTTGGATCTTTTGATAAAAAGTTATGTGAAGATTTTTCTAAAATAATATGTAAGGAGTTTGAGATGAGTATGATGGGAGAGTTGTCCTACTTTTTAGGCTTTAGCATAAGATAATTGGATGATGGAACATTTCTAAATCAATCAAAGTACATGAAGAAATATGAAATGGATAAAGCAAAGCCAATGAATGACTCCCATGACCTCTAGTGGATAGTTAGATAAGGACCCAAATAGAAAATCTGTTGATTCAAAAGAAGTACAGAGGGATGATTGGATCTTTATTTTATCCGACTGCTAGCTGACCTGATATAATATTTAGTATTTATCTTTATGCTAGATTTCAAGATGATCCTTAAGAATCCCACCAAACTGCAGTTAAGAGAATTTTTAGATATCTTTAAGGGACCCAAAATATAGGAATTTAGTATCCTAGGCACAACACTTCCTTTGAGATTATTGGAAATTCTAATTCTGATTTTGCACAATATAGGTTGGATAGAAAGAGCACATATGGGACTTACCAATTCATAGGATAGTCTTTAGTCTCCTAGTTTAGTATAAAATAAAACTCTATTGCACTTTCCTCTACTAAAGCTGGGTACGTTGCCTTAAGGATTTATGTGGTCCAAGTCCTTTGGTTAAAGTAACAAATTCTGGATTTAGGATTATCTATAGGCACAATTTCAATTTTTGTGATAATACTAGTTCTATTTGCATCTCTAAGAATCCTATCCAACATTCAAGGACCAAACACATTGACATATAGTATCACTTTATTAGAGACCATATAACCAAAGGAGATATTGAATTACACCATGTTATAATTCAGAATCAACTGGCTGACATCTTTGCTAAACCACTGCTTTTGACACTTTCAGCATTTTAAGGATCAGATTTGGTGTGATTACATAAATGCATGAACTTGATGTTTACTGAATTCTGAATTTTACGTTTCGTTGCTTATTTTTTCTTCTCTTTAGTTTATTTCAAATTTATTTATTTCACTTTTACTTGCTTTTGTTTTTCATGTTTATTCCTATTATTTTAGTTTTTCTTTTTTTCTTTGTGATCACTGTTGAAATGATATTTTATGTCATGTTTTTATTTTTGAAAACATGTAGTCAATGTTTTACATCTCTAAATCAGTTAAAGGGAGAAACACCGTTGATTATTTCCCTCCCTCTAACATCTTTTAACACTGTAATTTTCTTTTCTAAAAAAATGTCCATTAACACACAAGTGAGTGAGAAAATGAGAGGGAGAAGCTAGAGAGAAGCTCTAAGAAAATAGATAATTAGGCGTTAACTTTTCAAATTTCAATTTGGCATATTTTCTGTTTAAAGACGATGGCAATGGATGGTCGCCGGCCACCTATGGCCGGTGATCCAGTGGATGCTCAACAAATTCCTATAGGGAATTCTCACATTTCAGTTAGGTCATTTTCAGCATCTCCTCTACATTTGGAGACGGTCTTCCAGGTTTTGCTCAAGGTACAAAAGCTAAAATCTTATCAAGAATTTCATTAGTTATTAATGAAGGAGGTCTACTTTTATCTTCTAAAATTAGTCTCGAAGTTGTGGGCAAAGGGAAAAGCATAATGGTTGAAGGCACGACTATTGCACAATTCAAAACAGGGAAAGTTCCTAGAGTAATGGAGTTTGGGGAAGCTACTCCATCGACTAAGTCAAATTCGAAGATTGTGTTAGAAGACAATTTGATCGCTGGAAGAGGTTCTGCAATGCAAAACTCTGCTGTCAAAACAAATTATTTGGGCAATGATTGTGATCAAGCTTTAGTTGAAGCTTTGGAGAGATCTTTAAAGGAAGTTGATGTTGGGATTAATTGAAACGAGGATTTGATTAATTCTGATTTGGTAAGAGTTCATGAATGTAACAATGTAGATTTGGGGATGTGCAAGGATGTCCAGAATGAAGTTACATCAAGACCTAAGTTAAATAATCAGCAAAATGATTGGAATGAGAAGGAGAATATTAAGGTACTAGATCTAGAATTGGGAGAATTTTTATCTAAATATGGTTCAATGGTTAAACTGCATGTGGATAAGGAGCTGGAAAATTCTATGAGACTTCAAAATTCAATAGTAATCATAGTTTTTGGAAGCAAAGTTTCATTCCCTATTGTAAGCACTGAGCTTAGAAGGCAGTGGGCTCCTTTTGGGAAGTTTCATCTAACAATGTTATGATTGGATTGGATCCTATGTTCCTTTTATGATAAAATTCATTGGATCCAGTCTTCTCAAATGGTCCCTGGTTTGTTAATGGGAAGATCATAGGAATGGACAAATGGTCTCCAAACTTCTCCCCGTCATCCTTAAAAGGTTTATCTGCCCCTATCTAGATTAGGATGCCAAACCTTCCATTACAATGTTGGGATGAAATCAACATTTGTAGAATTGCCTCAATGGTTGGAAAGCCTTACATGATTGATGGAAACATGTTCCAATTGGAGAGGAGGGAGTATGGCATGGTTTGTGTTCATATCAAATTGGACACTCAATTGCCTCTTGGAGTTTAGGTGGAAGGGAGCTCTGGAAAGTTCATTCAAAAGATTTAATATGAAAGAATTCCATATTTCTATTTTGGTTGTGGAAAAATTGGGCATATCTAGAATGAATTCTTAGAAAAGAGCATGGATGAAGTCATAGTTTCAAAAAAAGAAGGAAGATCTTCAAAGCTAACGGTGGAAGGTAGCTCAAAGAATAACAATGCCAAAATTACCGAAGTTCTTAATGTTGCAAAAGATGGATATTGACCTTGGTTACAAATTAATTATGGGAGGAAAAGAAACTTCAAAAATGCTATCAAAAATTCCTTCCCTCGGAATAAGGTTCAAATGGTAGATAAAATTTTGAAGGTGTTACAACAGAGCTGATTTGGAGACCAGTAGTAGCTATGAAGAACATATCAGTGAAGGAGATTGATCTTCAAATAGAGAAAATTGTTAAAGAATTAGAGACTAAGAATACTTAAAATCAGAATACTTCGGCTAAATCATCCATGGAGATCAATGAAAATAACAGTATGACCATCAAATCTTTTAATATTGTCTCTGTTAACAAATTCAATATCCTAGAAGGATTTGTAAAGGAAGGAGATATTGTTTTCTCTGAGTTGGTTGATACCAATATGAATGAAGGATTGAATGGGTCAAGCAAAGATACACAAGTTACTCTTAAAAGTAACATGGAGGAATTGAAGGAGGATATTGACATGAAGGAAGGTGGCTCCTCTAATATTAAGAAAAAAGGATCTAAACAATTAAAAGGTTTCGGACTTATTAATATGGCTCCTAGGAGTAGGAGAGTTGAAGCTGAAATTAAAGATAAGCTGGGGACTTCTTCCCCTCCTATGCAATGACGTCTTCCATAGCATTTAGAATTATAGAGGAGCGAGGAAGAGGATAGCTTCTCTTTACTTGAAGGAGGTAGTTAAGGAGTATGGGGTATTCTTTATTGGTTTATTGGAAACCAAAATTTCTATTTTTGAAAGAAAAGATATTGATCAGTTAGTTGGCTATGAGTGGGATTCTTTTCATGTTCCTTTAGAAGGATTATCAAGAGGTATTCTTGTGATGTGAAAATCTAATATGGCCAATTTTTAAGTTTTAGAAACTTCATCACAATTTATTATTGGTGATTTGGAGGTTCCTAACAAAGGCAAATGGAGGATTGCTTCAATCTAAGGCAACAAGGATGTCTATAAACGGAGAAGACTTTGAGAAAGGTTGGAATTATATGCCTCTAAGGATTTTCCAATGGTGATAGGAGGAAATTTCAATTGTATACTTTCAAGTGAAGATAAGAGGGGAGGGAAAAGATTCAAACTTTCCCTAGGACCTAAAGAGATGAAAACCTTTCTAGCTTGCAATGACTTTCATGAAGTTGGGTATGTGGGACCAAGGTTGGTGTAACAACCAAAAAGGTGTGGATCGAATCCTTGAAAGACTTGACAGATGCTTCCTAAACTCGGCTGCTCTAAACTCTTCTAATCATTTTATGATAAGGCATTTGTCTCATATGGCTTCAGATCATTGTCCGATCCTCTTGAACCTCATGGTTCAGTAATCAATCAATAAGGTATTAAGGTATGAAGTTGTCTGGGCCTCTAACAAGGCTTTGGCTATTGTGGTTAAAAATGTATGGTTAAGGAAATATAAAGGCAGTTCAGCTCATATTCTGAATTGTAAAATGAATAAATCATTAAAGGCTTTATTCTATTGGAGCAAAGCAAAGATGCATAGTTTACTTTCTTTAAAAAGTGAATTGTTGAAACAAGTAGAGGATCTTCAAATGAAAAAACCTAATGAAGGAGAACTATCAGAAGAAGAGTGCTGGTTGCTGAAAGTGAACGTGGGAGAACTCACCTCAACATTAGCTCAGTTGGATACTTGGTGGAGGCAAAGGGCTAAGGTAAAGTGGATGTTGGAGGGAGACCGAAATTCAAAGTTCTTTCATGCTTTTTCCTCGGCTAGAAGGAATTCAAACTTCATTACAAAAAAAAAAAATGAAAATGGTGATATTATGGAGGATCAACCTCTTATAAAAGATGTTATGATTGGTTATTTCAAATAGAAGTGGAAAAAAAGAAGTTGCAAGCTAGAAGACTGGCCTAGACCGTGGAGCTGTCTAGATGAAGATGATAGAGGAAGGTTGAATAAAGCTTTTGTTATAGAAGAAATGGAAGAAGTTGTCAAGCATAGTGGAAATAACATCTCTCCAGGTAATGATGGTATTACCTTTTTCTTTCTTTAAAGCTTATTGGGAGATTATCAAATTTGATTTGTGGAATGCAATCAATGGTTTTTTTGAATCATCGGAGATGGATTCTAAATGGAAGGAGACTATTATTGTGCTTATTCCTAAAGTTAGTAATCCATTAACCCCTTCAAATTATAGACCTATAAGCTTATGTAATATTATCTACAAATTGGTGACTAAAATTCATATAAATAGAATGACTCTTATCATCCCTAAATTGATCTCAGAAGAGCAAGCAGCTTTCTTAAAAGGAAGATCCTTATCAGATCATGTGTTGATAGCTCAAGAGGTTATGCATAATCTAAGGCATTCCCACTATTCAAAAGGTTTTGTATCCTTCAAAATTAACATGGAGCAAGCTTATGTTTTGATGGGATGGCCCACTTTGGCGAAAGGTTTGAATTTTGTTGGGTTCCCATTTTATTTTTCTAATCAAATTTTGGAATGTGTTCAGAACTCAAAATACTCTATTCTAATCAATTGAAATTTGTCAAGTTGGATAGATGGTCATAGCGGCTTTCAACAAGGTTGTGCCTTATCTCCATATTTATTTATCCTTTGTAAAAAGTTGTTATCAAATGCTTTCAAACAAAGAGGAGACTCAATTGGAGTTTGGTTGTGTGCAAATGGGCCTAGTGTTTCCCATTTGTTGTATGCAAATGATGTGATTATATTCTTAGAAGCAAACTTGAAGGTAGTCAAGGAGATAAAAACAATTCTGTGTAATTTCTGTGGTTGGTCGGGTCTATCAATTAACATCAACAAATCTTTAATGGTGTTTGGGAAAATAGTTAGTTGAAGAAGGAAGAAGTTTATTGGCCAAATTATGGGTTTTAAAATAGCCAAGGAGTTGTCATATCTTGGATTAAATCTAACAATGAGAAGGCTAGTTAAAGAAGACTTTTAGTTTATTGTTGATAAGGATTTGAAGATACAAATATTTGGAGAGGGAGATTGATATATTTGGCAGGCAAGATTTTGTTAACAAAAACAATCTTGTTATCTTTCACTATCTTTCATTCTACCAATTCTCTTGTGCCTAAAAGTTTACTTGATAAGGTAGACAAGATTTGTAAAAGCTTTATTTGGAATGAATCTAATAGAAGACATGGGATCCATTATGTCAATTGGAACATCATGTGCTTACGAATGCAATGGGGAGGTAGTGCTCTTCATTCTTGTTCTACCAAGATAGGTCCATTGAGAGCCAAAATTGCTTGGAGATACATGAATGATAAAGATTCCTTGCTGCATAAAGTGTTCCATCCGAAGTATGGAAATCTGTTGGAAAATGTAGATTCAAAAAGGACGAGTTCACCTGCTTGGAAGGTCATCTTGGATGGAGGTAAATCTCTAAGGCCATTAAGTATGGAGTGTTGCAAATGGAGAAGATATTGATGTATTCAATTATACATGGATTTTGGATAAAAGTATTAGCAAATGACCTACCTTTGTTACTTCTCATGATAGCAGCATATTTTCAGTTTCTAACTTCATTTCTAATGGAGGTTGGAATGTGGAAGTTATGAGTAGATTCATGGGGGGAGAACTTGTAAAAATAACATTACAAATTAATATTCCCTATGGATTGGAAGAAGACAAAATGGAGCTGTTGTTAAAGAAAAATGAGAAGTTCATATCTTCTATGGTATTCGAGAGTTTGGTGATTCATTCTGCTGCTCCGAAGCAGTTTTGGAGCTGGATTAAAAAAGGCAAGCTGAACCCAAAGGTGGAGAATCTATGGTGGAGAATTTTTAATAATGGCCTTCCTACATATAATTTCCTTGAATATAGAAGATTGCAAAGGGAGAACCAGTGCCCAAGAAGCTATAATGATATAAAAGATGGTGATCGTGTTGCTGCTAAGTGTGATAAACTGAAGGAAGTTCTTCATCAGATATGTAAATGGGGATTTGGAGTTCAAATTTTTGACTCATTGAGAGAGTGATAAATTGGCTCTCCTGTCAAAGCTCCTATTTTATTAATTTGTATTGTACTGTGGTTTACTTTATATGGAAGTCAAGGAATAAGTTGATTCATGATGTTAAGGATTATATTTCATTAGTTATTGCTTCTTATGTAGTGAGTTATGCTTCAATTTCTGCACAAGGAGTTTGTAGAATCTCGGATAGATGGGATGCTAATCAGCCTTCTAGGTTGTCAAATTTCCATTGGTATCCCCCTCCACCCGATTGGATAAAATTAAATGTGGATGCTGCCTTACTTACCTCCTATAGAGCTAGAATTGGAGGGGTGTTTCGTGAACATAAAGGAAGATTCCTCTTGGCTTTTGGCAAACTGTATGTTCATTGCGACATATCTTCTTTGGAGTTGTTGTCCACACAATCAATAAAGGAGATTATAAAAGATTGGATGTTTAAGTACAAGGTAATTATAATCGAAGGAGAAAATGTCAATGTTATGAAGTTTTTGAGAAATGCAAAACAAAGTGGAGACTCAAGGTATGAAGAAGTTCATTTATTTAATGAATTTGACCATGTTATTTTTAATTGTGTAAATAGAAGTTGCAATAAGTTAGCGTATTTATGTGCTAACTATGGCATTTTGAGCTCTTTTATTTGGGATGATGTTAGTGTGAATAAGGTTCCTCCTTTATTTATGTCTTTGTTAAAGGAGGAAGCCACTATTATGAGCCCTTAGTTTGTAATCCTTTTTCTTTAATGAAATTTGCTACATTTTCTTCAAAAAAAAAGTCTATATAAAATTAAAAACTAGACTTTGCGATTGAAATCTTCTCTATCTTGCTACAGTAATCTATCTTATACACATAACGTTCAAAGTCATTATATTACTTTCAAATTATTTAAAATCTTATCGTTGAATTTATCATATGAATATTGATTCTATTTTATGGTTTATTCTTTTTTATATTAGAGAGTGAGTTTTTCTTCTCTAATATCTAGAAGATATACTCACACCTGAGAGTACTTAAGAGTTTCAAAAGGGATCTAGCTTGCAAAGAATGACAAGGGCATAAAATATGCCCCAAAAAGAAAAGAAAAATGAAAAGATGTGCAATGACTGCCAAAAAATAAAAAGATACACAAAGTGTATCAAAAATCAAAAGATGTGCAAAGTGCGCCAATCAATTGATAAGAGGCATAAAATGAGCCCACAAAAGGAAGTTTTTCTTCTATTTTAAACTTTTAAATTTTAGAAAAATTCATGTGTCACTACTAGATATTTTCAAAGGCTTGATTTTGAGTTTTATGATTATGACAAATTACTTTGGTATATTAATTCAATAAGATATTTTTCTAAAACCAAGTTGTGAATGGATCTCTTTTTCTTATCCATTTGGTTTTTCTGAGTTAGGTCTTTTGTTTTCAATTGATGATTTGCCCTGAAAGAAGTTTGAGCTAGGGCTAACAGGATCGGCTATTCTACCATTTTTTGGATTTCAATGATGTTAACTTATTGTTCTTATAAATTTTTTAAATTCAATCACATGAAGAATTTATCATTTCATGCTTTAATTAAAAAAAAACACCTTGCTTTAATTCTTTTTTTCCATCTTTTGTTCTGCTTTTCTTTTCTAGTTTTTCCTCCTCCTTTTTATGATGTTAAAAGGGGGAGTAGTGTTTGTTTGAGTTAGTATTTATTTAAGTTTATTTCATCGTATTATTTGCCATCATCAAAATGGTAGAGATTGCTGTGAATCTGATTTCAGGAAATAGAATTTTGATGAAAATAAACATTCCTATTTTTCTACGACTGTCTTGTCTACTAATATTTTAGGTCCACAAGATTAAACTGTAAATCAAACCAGCTCAAGACTGGATATATTAGGATTGAGTCAGTTTAGAATGTACGTCAAGTGCCTTTTACCCTTACTTAAGTCAATTATAAATGATGTGGACCCTGATGCTAAGTAACCTTGCACACACATACTTGGAAGCATTTTTTGACTATTTTAAAGTTTTCTATTTTCGATCACATCATCCGGGAAGATCCAAACATTATCCTGGATAATTAGTTAAAAATAAAAATCCTAATTAGGGCATTTTGGTTAAGGCAGCCGTCATTAAGAAAATCATCCTAGATGATAGTAGCATCATCCGGGACAATAAGCTCAATACATAAAGAATTATCCACCATATCTATTTACGCATCTTTGTTTTTGGACTTCATCCAAGACATCATCTTGTACGATGTAGCATAATTATACCTAAATTAATCTTATAATTAATGAAAGAAATTAAGGTTGATTACTTGATCATATCATCCTGGATGATCGCGGGATCATTTGTGATGATTAGTTAACAAAATTTAGTTCTTCCTAGATGAACAATGTTGCAAATCTATTTTTCATGTCTTATGTTTTGATGATTGACAAACACTGCTTTTCTTGGACAGCTTGTTGCTTCTAACTTTTCAGGAATCGACGATCGGACAATCAAAAAGGAGCCAAGTTCAGGAATGCGTAGGTTTAGGGTTGAGTCAGTCTGTACTTTTGTTTTTACCTTTTGAGTCCTCTTGTAATAGTCAAAAAGACTGATGCTTTGTAACCCTTCACACACACACTTGAGAGACTTAGAAATTCTATTTTTACTCATATCGGCCAGGCCGATTTATTTGATCGGCCAGGCCGATCAGCTTAAAACAGAAAGTCTAATTAAGGATTCTTAATTAAGGCAGCCTACGTTAACAGATCGTCCTGGACGATACGTGTATCGGCCAGGACGATAAGCTCAAAACAGAAATAAGTAGCCGCCATAGACAAGTATGGTATACCATATCTCTAAATTATCGGCCAGGACGATCCTCGTATCGGCCTGGACGATATTAACAATTTATGCCATAATTGTTCAGGAAATCAAGGAAGTAATTAAGGATGATTGATACGATCATATCGTCCGGGACGATCGCAAGATCGGCCAGGCCGATAGAGTCAAAAACCTTAAGTTACTTCAGGACGATCAATATCGGCCAGCCCGTATTCAGGGCTATTGTCAGGACGATTTTCCTCTGATTTGAACTGATCGGCCAGGACGATCGTGAGATCGGCCTGGAAGATCAAGCCAATTTTCAATCGTCCAGCTTTACATCCATGGCTATGCTCTGGCCAATCTTCATTGATTTGTATTGATCGGCCAGGCCGATATCCATATCGGCCTGGACGATATTGTCGACAACTTGCAATTAATGAGCTCTTTTGGAGCTCTTCTATTTAAGAGCTTCTTGTTCAACATTTTTAAGTGATCTTTGGCTGCTGCCTTGACCTAAGAAGGCCTTAAGGAGAGAAAGAGAGAGAGAAGAGAGAGAGAGGATCTTGTGAGGGGGAGCTTGTGAGGGGTTTCACAAGGGTTACTTCAAGGATCTCTCTGCGTCATCTTCGTCTAGAGTTTCTCGTCCGTGGAAGGGTCGGTAGAGGTAAGGAGCTTTGCTTTTAGGTCTGGTTCTCTGCCAGCTTCAGGAAGAAGCAAAAGGAGATAGGTTCTCTGCCTTGCCGGGATGGCAAAAAGGAGGTTCTTGTGAGGGTTTCTCCACCTAGCCGTGGGGGCTAAAGGAGAGTCACTTTTTATGTAGTGCAATACTTGGAGGGTGCCTCCAAGGAGTGGACGTAGGTCGAGTCGACCGAACCACTATAAATTTCTGTGTTCTTTTTCTTGCTTCCGCACTTTTAAATTCCGCATTATTTTGTGGTGTGATTTGGTTTATGTGATTTTATTTCTTTGTTTAAAAAGAAGTTTTTAAAATACCAATTCACCCCCCCCCTCTTGGTTAGTTTGGGACTAAGTTCATAGGGCTTAACATCCCCATCAAACTTTCAAGTGGTATCAGAGCCTGATTCGAAAATTAAAGTTTGAAAACTTTTTGAATTTGATCCATGTCTAACTTTGGGAATCGCAACACTACGGAAGGGTATTCTATTACCCGACCTCCTCTGTTCGATAACCTACCTTTTGATTTTTAGAAAACTCGCATGTCAACTTTTCTACAATCTACTGATTATCGCATGTGGATGCTTATTCAAGAAGGTTATTCTCCACCTTCTCGTGAAATTAACGGTTTTAAAACTGAAGTTGCTTTTACCGAATGGACTTTTGATGAACGAGATTTAGCTCAACTAAATGCGAAATGTTTGAATTGTTTTTTCTGTGCTTTAAAATCTGAGGATTACATGCGTGTTTCAACTTGCAAGACTGGTAAAGAAATTTGGGATAAATTGTGCATTACTTATGAAGGCACTAATGAAGTTAAACAATCCCGTTTAAACATTCTCTTGCATGACTACGAACTTTTTCGTATGAAACCTCATGAATCGATTTCTGACATGTACACTAGGTTTACTCAGATTGCTACTTCATTGCATGCACTAGGAAAAGAACTTTCGAACTATGAAAAAGTTAACAAGATTTTGAGATGCTTGCCTTCTTCTTATGATGCAAAAATTACTGCAATCACTGAATCTAAAGATTTAAACACCTATTCTATTGATAACTTGCTTGGCTCACTCATTGCTTACGAGCAAAGGGTGAATCAAAGAAATCTTGATGCAGGTGAGAAGAAAAAGGAGAAAACAATTGCATTGAAGGCACACAAATTGAATTCTGAATCTTTCGGGTCTGAAAGCGATGGAGTTGCCTTCATCACAAGGCAATTCAAAAGCTTTCTAAGGAAGAAACAAAAGCATCATCAAAATTGGAGAAAAGGTAAGGATCATAAACATATTAAAGGATCTTCTGATGTTGTTTGTTTTGAATGCAGGAAACCGGGACATGTAAGAGCCGATTGTCCTACACTTCAAGATCAATCAAGCAAAGAAAAAGAAAAAGGTGAGGAGAAAGCTAAGTCTAGGAAGGAGAATAAGAAAATCCAAAGAGGCTTCTGGGCAGAATCTGGTACTGATTCCTCTGAGACTGAACCAGAGGAAGAAACTACAAACTTGTGTTTCATGGGAGAAAATCAAAGTGATGAGGAAGAGGTATGCAGACCAACCTATGATGAATTGTTTAAAATTTGTGAAAAAATCCATTCATCATACAAAAAACTTAAGAAAACTCATGCTAGCCTAAAATTAGAACATTCAAATCTACAAAAAGAGCATGAAGTTTTTCTCAAAGATCATGCAACGATTGATTCAGATCACATGGCTCTCCTTGATGAATTTGATGAATTAAACAAGAAGCATTTGGAATTAGTTGAGAAAAGTAATGCATTAAAAGCTTCACACACATCACTTAATGATGATCTTAAGAAATCTAAAGAGATTGAAAAAGATTTGAGGATTGAGAATGATGCATTAAAAAGAACTAACTTGAGAATTCAAAATGATTTATGTAAGAAAGCTAGGATGACACCGACTTTTAATCAAAGGCCAGAACCTAGGAAGAGGCATTTTTATCCAAACCATTTAAGAAAACCTTTTCCTGGAGTCCAATGTTTTTTTGTGGCATGCTAGGATACATCTCACACACTTGCACAGTTCACCGCAGTACACATTGGGTGTGGAGACCTAAGATGCATGATTCAAAGCATACCATATCTACATTGCACTCTACATTTCCTAAGAAGGAGCCCAAATCTGTTTGGGTTCCTAAAACTGACTGGTGTTGAGTTTTGCAGGAGTGCTCTCACCAAAGACCTCGTGGGAGCATAAGGTAACTAAAGATAAGGAGGCTTGCAGCTCAATTGCTTAAATCCTTTGTTTTATCACTTGCTTGAAATCTTTAGTTTCTTTTTGTATGTTTTTTTTTTTTGTTTTTGTGTTCACTTTGTACTGTTTTCTTTTAAGTTGTTGTTTTTTGTTTTTTTTTTTTTACTTTGGTCTTTATTTTGGGCTTTCATATGATAAAACTTCTCAAGCTTTTAAATATTGGAGTTTTTGGAGATAGGGTTTAGCTTTTTTAAAATTGGTTAAAGGGAGTAAACTGTTGATGTTTCCTTTTTCTGACTTTGTTCAGTGGCATGATTTTATTCTATAAAACAAAAGTCTAAACTCAGTTTAACCAATGGCTTTTTAAGATCTCTTTCTAAATCTTGCTACATTAAAACATCTTATGCATAATAGTCAAAATGCTTTGATATCATTCAAGCTTTTGAAATCTTACCATTGCAGTTATCACGTGATTTTGATTTTGTATTGTGGATTGTTCTTCCCTATGTTAGAGAGAGAGCTCCTATTCTCTAATATTTGGAGGATATACTCACAACTAAGTTTTTTTTTAGGGTATATTAAAGATTTTTTAGCTTGCAAAAGTTAAAAAGGAAAGAGGCCAATAAAGCCAAATTGAAAAGAAAGCTATATACACAAAAGTGTATCAAAAATCAAAAGATGCTCAAAGAGCCAATAAAAGTAACAAGAGGCATAAAATTATGCCCACTAAATGCAAGCTATCATCTCTTTGTTAAAACTCTTAAAACTTAGAAAAACTCATTAATTATGTGATACGTTCAAAGATTTGATTTCAAATTCCGTGATTGAGAAAAACTATTTTGGTTTATTATTTATGAGATATTTTAGTTGGTAACAAGTCTTGATTGGATCTTCTTATTCTTTTTGTTATTCGGAGTCAGGACTCCGTTGTTTTTTAGAGAATTTTGTACCCTGAAGAATGTCCGGTCTAGGGTAAATGGAATCAGTTTTTCTACCTTCTTCTAATTGGATTTTGTTAAACCTCTTGATCTCCTAAAAAATTTAAAAAATTAAATTCATGAAAAGAATTCTCATATGATCCCTCCCTAAAACAAAAAAAAAAAAAAAAAGAAAAATTAAAATCCAAAAATATTCGGTGTTTGCTTTTTTTATTTTTTTTGTGTCTTTGACTGTCTTTTCTTGTGTTTTATTTTTGAGGGTCTTGATCATCACCATTCTTTTCTTGATTTCAAATACAAGTCACATCGGCCTGGCCGATATTTTTATCGTCCTGGCCGATATGACAAATTCTTTCCAAAATCCATCTGCTGACCTTTTTGCTGTGCTTACTGAATTCATCGTCCTGGCCGATACATTATCGTCCTGGACGATTTGATCAAACTCATGATGATAGTCCTGGCTGATAGTAAATTTGTCTGGCCGATGCATTCTATGTGCATCGTCCTGGCCGATACACTGGACCGTCCGGAACGATCCACGTGTCAGTACGTTTTGATCTTTAAATTCGGCCCTGGACGATCCATTATTGGACCATCAACCGGGCCAATCCACTGTTCGTCCTGGACGATACACGTGGCAAGCATTTAAAACGTTTTAACTTCGGCCGGTACGATCAATTATTGTGCATCGTCCTGGACGATACACCTAATCGGCCCGGACGATCTGCTTTTTAAACGGTCGTCCGGACTGACTCCTCGGGCCGATAGCCTGTGTCTAATCGGCCTGGCCGACATCTGATCGGCCCGGACGATTAGACCGCCTTTTTGACCAATCGGCCTGTACGTAATTATTGACACATATCGACCTGGACGATTCCGCGATCGGCCAGGACGATATGGACGTTTCTTTAAATTCAGGCCGATCCAGCCATGTTTTTCACTCCTCATCCTTTCTCCTTTGTGTTTTTGCTTAAGTTCTCTCAAATGGCTGGTGGGAAGCGCGTCCGTCAGACCTCTGGAAGTTCCTCGAGGGCAAGGGTTGACCCTCGTTTCCGTGAAGCAGAAGATGAAGCTGCATATCATCGCTATAAAGAATGTGGAATTACTGTTTCCAGAATTATCAATCCAGTCCACATCTCTTACACGGTAATGGATCTCTTCGCTCACACTTCCCTTTGCTTCATTCTGTCTCTTGTTTTCCCCTTCAATTCTGAGTTCCTTCTAGAATTTTTTGCAAACCTGCGCATCAACTCCACCTTCACAGCCCTGTCCTCCTATGTGAATCGACGCCCTATCAAAATCACATATCAGGACTGTGTTGATCTCTTACAGCTATCCACCACCGGAGATAAGCTGCACTTAATTGCCCTTGACCCTGATCTTGACTGGTCCACGGCAAATCACTTTCTTCGCCAGACTAATGTCCGTTACCATGTTGGAGAGACTAGCTCTTTAGTCAGAGATGCTAGGACAGTCCAACATGTCCTTCGCACCTCCGTCATTCCAAAAGCCGGCGACCGTGTCCACATTACCCCTCTACTTTTCCTCACTACCTTCTATATCATGGCTCATAGGGAATTCAACACTGCTGACCTATTTTTTCGTTACATTGATCACCTAACAACAATTCGCGATCCAGGCCACAGAAGAAAGCCAAATCTAGCCTTAGGACACATCATAGCCTATGTTCTTGAAACTAAATACCAACTTCAATATCCTATACCACCAAACCTTCCAACTCCCTTCTACTCAAACAACTCCTTCAGCACCCTTCACAGTACTCGTCTCCACCCTGAGGAACCTCAGGGGGCTTGAGAGGAGGAGGCTCCCGCTCCAGCTCCCTTTCCTGACCCTGTCCCTCTCCACCAACACTCACCGGTTGATCAGTTGATTGAGAGATTTGATCGTTGGGAGACCCGATTTGATGCATATGTTGCTGCCCAGGAGCAGCAACACTCTGAGGACATTGCCCGTTACGAGCATCACCGCGCTGAGGATTTAGCTCGATTCGACAGCTTTCTTACTCACCAGCAGCAGCAGCATGACCAGGACATCGCCTGGTTCAATGCTCAGTTTACTACCCTTGCCAGTTACTTTCAGCAGCCACCTCCACCTCCTCCATCTGATGATCAGGATCCCTCGTTCTTTTAGTTTGTACTTTGAGTTATTGTTTCTTATCTTTTTGTCTTTCATGATGTTTTTTCTTTCTTCTTTTCTCTGCTGTTTCTGGACTCTCTTTTTGTGATGACAAAAAGGGGGAGTAGGATAGGGTATGGTAGAAAAAATTGGATGTTGTAACTTTGTTTTCTAATGAATCTATTTTTGTCCTACTTGTGTTTTGCCATCATAAAAAAGGGGGAGATTATTGCAAATCTATTTTTCATGTCTTATGTTTTGATGATTGACAAACACTGCTTTTCTTGGACAGCTTGTTGCTTCTAACTTTTCAGGAATCGACGATCGGACAATCAAAAAGGAGCCAAGTTCAGGAATGCGTAGGTTTAGGGTTGAGTCAGTCTGTACTTTTATTTTTACCTTTTGAGTCCTCTTGTAATAGTCAAAAAGACTGATGCTTTGTAACCCTTCACACACACACTTGAGAGACTTAGAAATTCTGTTTTTACTCATATCGGCCAGGCCGATTGATTTGATCGGCCAGGCCGACCAGCTTAAAACAGAAAGTCTAATTAAGGATTCTTAATTAAGGCAGCCTACATTAACAGATAGTCATGGACGATACGTGTATCGGCCAGGACGATAAGCTCAAAACAGAAATAAGTAGCCGCCATAGACAAGTATGGTATACCATATCTCTAAATTATCGGCTAGGACGATCCTCGTATCGGCCTGGACGATATTAACAATTTATGCCATAATTGTTCAGGAAATCAAGGAAGTAATTAAGGATGATTGATACGATCATATCGTCCGGGACGATCGCAAGATCGGCCAGGCCGATAGAGTCAAAAACCTTAAGTTACTTAAGGACGATCAATATCGGCCAGCCTGTATTCAGGGCTATTGTCAGGACGATTTTCCTCTGATTTGAACTGATCGGCCAGGACGATCGTGAGATCGGCCTGGACGATCAAGCCAATTTTCAATCGTCCAGCTTTACATCCAGGGCTATGCTCTGGCCGATCTTCATTGATTTGTATTGTTCGGCCAGGCCGATATCCATATCGGCCTGGACGATATTGTCGGCAACTTGCAATTAATGAGCTCTTTTGGAGCTCTTCTATTTAAGAGCTTCTTGTTCAACGTTTTTAAGTGATCTTTGGCTGCTGCCTTGACCTAAGAAGGCCTTGAGGAGAGAAAGAGAGAGAGAAGAGAGAGAGAGGATCTTGTGAGGGGGAGCTTGTGAGGGGTTTCACAAGGGTTGCTTCAAGGATCTCTCTGCGTCATCTTCGTCTAGAGTTTCTCGTCTGTGGAAGGGTCGGTAGAGGTAAGGAGCTTTGCTTTTAGGTCTGGTTCTCTGCCAGCTTCAGGAGGAAGCAAAAGGAGATAGGTTCTCTGCCTTGCCGGGGTGGCAAAAAGGAGGTTCTTGTGAGGGTTTCTCCACCTAGCCGTGGGGGCTAAAGGAGAGTCACTTTTTGTGTAGTGCAATACTTGGAGGGTGCCTCCAAGGAGTGGACGTAGGTCGAGTCGACCGAACCACTATAAATTTCTGTGTTCTTTTTCTTGCTTCCGCACTTTTAAATTCCGCATTATTTTGTGGTGTGATTTGGTTTATGTGATTTTATTTCTTTGTTTAAAAAGAAGTTTTTAAAATACCAATTCACCCCCCCTCTTGGTTAGTTTGGGACTAAGTTCATAGGGCTTAACATCCCCATCAAACTTTCAAGTGGTATCAGAGCCTGATTCGAAAATTAAAGTTTGAAAACTTTTTGAATTTGATCCATGTCTAACTTTGGGAATCGCAACACTATGGAAGGGTATTCTATTACCCGACCTCCTCTGTTCGATAACCTACCTTTTGATTTTTAGAAAACTCGCATGTCAACTTTTCTACAATCTACTGATTATCGCATGTGGATGCTTATTCAAGAAGGTTATTCTCCACCTTCTCGTGAAATTAACGGTTTTAAAATTGAAGTTGCTTTTACCGAATGGACTTTTGATGAACGAGATTTAGCTCAACTAAATGCGAAATGTTTGAATTGTTTTTTCTGTGCTTTAAAATCTGAGGATTACATGCGTGTTTCAACTTGCAAGACTGGTAAAGAAATTTGGGATAAATTGTGCATTACTTATGAAGGCACTAATGAAGTTAAACAATCCCGTTTAAACATTCTCTTGCATGACTACGAACTTTTTCGTATGAAACCTCATGAATCGATTTCTGACATGTACACTAGGTTTACTCAGATTGCTACTTCATTGCATGCACTAGGAAAAGAACTTTCGAACTATGAAAAAGTTAACAAGATTTTGAGATGCTTGCCTTCTTCTTATGATGCAAAAATTACTGCAATCACTGAATCTAAAGATTTAAACACCTATTCTATTGATAACTTGCTTGGCTCACTCATTGCTTACGAGCAAAGGGTGAATCAAAGAAATCTTGATGCAGGTGAGAAGAAAAAGGAGAAAACAATTGCATTGAAGGCACACAAATTGAATTCTGAATCTTTCGGGTCTGAAAGCGATGGAGTTGCCTTCATCACAAGGCAATTCAAAAGCTTTCTAAGGAAGAAACAAAAGCATCATCAAAATTGGAGAAAAGGTAAGGATCATAAACATATTAAAGGATCTTCTGATGTTGTTTGTTTTGAATGCAGGAAACCGGGACATGTAAGAGCCGATTGTCCTACACTTCAAGATCAATCAAGCAAAGAAAAAGAAAAAGGTGAGGAGAAAGCTAAGTCTAGGAAGGAGAATAAGAAAATCCAAAGAGGCTTCTGGGCAGAATCTGGTACTGATTCCTCTGAGACTGAACCAGAGGAAGAAACTACAAACTTGTGTTTCATGGGAGAAAATCAAAGTGATGAGGAAGAGGTATGCAGACCAACCTATGATGAATTGTTTAAAATTTGTGAAAAAATCCATTCATCATACAAAAAACTTAAGAAAACTCATGCTAGCCTAAAATTAGAACATTCAAATCTACAAAAAGAGCATGAAGTTTTTCTCAAAGATCATGCAACGATTGATTCAGATCACATGGCTCTCCTTGATGAATTTGATGAATTAAACAAGAAGCATTTGGAATTAGTTGAGAAAAGTAATGCATTAAAAGCTTCACACACCTCACTTAATGATGATCTTAAGAAATCTAAAGAGATTGAAAAAGATTTGAGGATTGAGAATGATGCATTAAAAAGAACTAACTTGAGAATTCAAAATGATTTATGTAAGAAAGCTAGGATGACACCGACTTTTAATCAAAGGCCAGAACCTAGGAAGAGGCATTTTTATCCAAACCATTTAAGAAAACCTTTTCCTGGAGTCCAATGTTTTTTTTGTGGCATGCTAGGATACATCTCACACACTTGCACAGTTCACCGCAGTACACATTGGGTGTGGAGACCTAAGATGCATGATTCAAAGCATACCATATCTACATTGCACTCTACATTTCCTAAGAAGGAGCCCAAATCTGTTTGGGTTCCTAAAACTGACTGGTGTTGAGTTTTGCAGGAGTGCTCTCACCAAAGACCTCGTGGGAGCATAAGGTAACTAAAGATAAGGAGGCTTGCAGCTCAATTGCTTAAATCCTTTGCTTTATCACTTGCTTGAAATCTTTAGTTTCTTTTTGTATGTTTTTTTTTTTTTGTTTTTGTGTTCACTTTGTACTGTTTTCTTTTAAGTTGTTGTTTTTTGTTTTTTTTTTTACTTTGGTCTTTATTTTGGGCTTTCATATGATAAAACTTCTCAAGCTTTTAAATATTGGAGTTTTTGGAGATAGGGTTTAGCTTTTTTAAAATTGGTTAAAGGGAGTAAACTGTTGATGTTTCCTTTTTCTGACTTTGTTCAGTGGCATGATTTTATTCTATAAAACAAAAGTCTAAACTCAGTTTAACCAATGGCTTTTTAAGATCTCTTTCTAAATCTTGCTATATTAAAACATCTTATGCATAATAGTCAAAATGCTTTGATATCATTCAAGCTTTTGAAATCTTACCATTGCAGTTATCACGTGATTTTGATTTTGTATTGTGGATTGTTCTTCCCTATGTTAGAGAGAGAGCTCCTATTCTCTAATATTTGGAGGATATACTCACAACTAAGTTTTTTTTTAGGGTATATTAAAGATTTTTTAGCTTGCAAAAGTTAAAAAGGAAAGAGGCCAATAAAGCCAAATTGAAAAGAAAGCTATATACACAAAAGTGTATCAAAAATCAAAAGATGCTCAAAGAGCCAATAAAAGTAACAAGAGGCATAAAATTATGCCCACTAAATGCAAGCTATCATCTCTTTGTTAAAACTCTTAAAACTTAGAAAAACTCATTAATTATGTGATACGTTCAAAGATTTGATTTCAAATTCCGTGATTGAGAAAAACTATTTTGGTTTATTATTTATGAGATATTTTAGTTGGTAACAAGTCTTGATTGGATCTTCTTATTCTTTTTGTTATTCGGAGTCAGGACTCCGTTGTTTTTTAGAGAATTTTGTACCCTGAAGAATGTCCGGTCTAGGGTAAATGGAATCAGTTTTTCTACCTTCTTCTAATTGGATTTTGTTAAACCTCTTGATCTCCTAAAAAATTTAAAAAATTAAATTCATGAAAAGAATTCTCATATGATCCCTCCCTAAAACAAAAAAAAAAAAAAAGAAAAATTAAAATCCAAAAATATTCGGTGTTTGCTTTTTTTATTTTTTTTGTGTCTTTGACTGTCTTTTCTTGTGTTTTATTTTTGAGGGTCTTGATCATCACCATTCTTTTCTTGATTTCAAATACAAGTCACATCGGCCTGGCCGATATTTTTATCGTCCTGGCCGATATGACAAATTCTTTCCAAAATCCATCTGCTGACCTTTTTGCTGTGCTTACTGAATTCATCGTCCTGGCCGATACATTATCGTCCTGGACGATTTGATCAAACTCATGATGATAGTCCTGGCTGATAGTAAATTTGTCTGGCCGATGCATTCTATGTGCATCGTCCTGGCCGATACACTGGACCGTCCGGAACGATCCACGTGTCAGTACGTTTTGATCTTTAAATTCGGCCCCGGACGATCCATTATTGGACCATCAGCCGGGCCAATCCACTGTTCGTCCTGGACGATACACGTGGCAAGCATTTAAAACGTTTTAACTTCGGCCGGTACGATCAATTATTGTGCATCGTCCTGGACGATACACCTAATCGGCCCGGACGATCTGCTTTTTCAACGGTCGTCCGGACTGACTCCTCGGGCCGATTGCCTGTGTCTAATCGGCCTGGCCGATATCTGATCGGCCCGGACGATTGGACCGCCTTTTTGACCAATCGGCCTGTACGTAATTATTGACACATATCGACCTGGACGATTCCGCGATCGGCCAGGACGATATGGACGTTTCTTTAAATTCAGGCCGATCCAGCCATGTTTTTCACTCCTCATCCTTTCTCCTTTGTGTTTTTGCTTAAGTTCTCTCAAATGGCTGGTGGGAAGCGCGTCCGTCAGACCTCTGGAAGTTCCTCGAGGGCAAGGGTTGACCCTCGTTTCCGTGAAGCAGAAGATGAAGCTGCATATCATCGCTATAAAGAATGTGGAATTACTGTTTCCAGAATTATCAATCCAGTCCACATCTCTTACACGGTAATGGATCTCTTCGCTCACACTTCCCTTTGCTTCATTCTGTCTCTTGTTTTCCCCTTCAATTCTGAGTTCCTTCTAGAATTTTTTGCAAACATGCGCATCAACTCCACCTTCACAGCCCTGTCCTCCTATGTGAATCGACGCCCTATCAAAATCACATATCAGGACTGTGTTGATCTCTTACAGCTATCCACCACCGGAGATAAGCTGCACTTAATTGCCCTTGACCCTGATCTTGACTGGTCCACGGCAAATCACTTTCTTCGCCAGACTAATGTCCGTTACCATGTTGGAGAGACTAGCTCTTTAGTCAGAGATGCTAGGACAGTCCAACATGTCCTTCGCACCTCCGTCATTCCAAAAGCCGGCGACCGTGTCCACATTACCCCTCTACTTTTCCTCACTACCTTCTATATCATGGCTCATAGGGAATTCAACACTGCTGACCTATTTTTTCGTTACATTGATCACCTAACAACAATTCGCGATCCAGGCCACAGAAGAAAGCCAAATCTAGCCTTAGGACACATCATAGCCTATGTTCTTGAAACTAAATACCAACTTCAATATCCTATACCACCAAACCTTCCAACTCCCTTCTACTCAAACAACTCCTTCAGCACCCTTCACAGTACTCGTCTCCACCCTGAGGAACCTCAGGGGGCTTGAGAGGAGGAGGCTCCCGCTCCAGCTCCCTTTCCTGACCCTGTCCCTCTCCACCAACACTCACCGGTTGATCAGTTGATTGAGAGATTTGATCGTTGGGAGACCCGATTTGATGCATATGTTGCTGCCCAGGAGCAGCAACACTCTGAGGACATTGCCCGTTACGAGCATCACCGCGCTGAGGATTTAGCTCGATTCGACAGCTTTCTTACTCACCAGCAGCAGCAGCATGACCAGGACATCGCCTGGTTCAATGCTCAGTTTACTACCCTTGCCAGTTACTTTCAGCAGCCACCTCCACCTCCTCCATCTGATGATCAGGATCCCTCGTTCTTTTAGTTTGTACTTTGAGTTATTGTTTCTTGTCTTTTTGTCTTTCATGATGTTTTTTCTTTCTTCTTTTCTCTGCTGTTTCTGGACTCTCTTTTTGTGATGACAAAAAGGGGGAGTAGGATAGGGTATGGTAGAAAAATTGGATGTTGTAACTTTGTTTTCTAATGAATCTATTTTTGTCCTACTTGTGTTTTGCCATCATAAAAAAGGGGGAGATTATTGCAAATCTATTTTTCATGTCTTATGTTTTGATGATTGACAAACACTGCTTTTCTTGGACAGCTTGTTGCTTCTAACTTTTCAGGAATCGACGATCGGACAATCAAAAAGGAGCCAGGTTCAGGAATGCGTAGGTTTAGGGTTGAGTCAGTCTGTACTTTTATTTTTACCTTTTGAGTCCTCTTGTAATAGTCAAAAAGACTGATGCTTTGTAACCCTTCACACACACACTTGAGAGACTTAGAAATTCTGTTTTTACTCATATCGGCCAGGCCGATTTATTTGATCGGCCAGGCCGACCAGCTTAAAACAGAAAGTCTAATTAAGGATTCTTAATTAAGGCAGCCTACATTAACAGATAGTCATGGACGATACGTGTATCGGCCAGGACGATAAGCTCAAAACAGAAATAAGTAGCCGCCATAGACAAGTATGGTATACCATATCTCTAAATTATCGGCTAGGACGATCCTCGTATCGGCCTGGACGATATTAACAATTTATGCCATAATTGTTCAGGAAATCAAGGAAGTAATTAAGGATGATTGATACGATCATATCGTCCGGGACGATCGCAAGATCGGCCAGGCCGATAGAGTCAAAAACCTTAAGTTACTTCAGGACGATCAATATCGGCCAGCCTGTATTCAGTGCTATTGTCAGGACGATTTTCCTCTGATTTGAACTGATCGGCCAGGACGATCGTGAGATCGGCTTGGACGATCAAGCCAATTTTCAATCGTCCAGCTTTACATCCAGGGCTATGCTCTGGCCGATCTTCATTGATTTGTATTGATCGGCCAGGCCGATATCCATATCGGCCTGGACGATATTGTCGGCAACTTGCAATTAATGAGCTCTTTTGGAGCTCTTCTATTTAAGAGCTTCTTGTTCAACATTTTTAAGTGATCTTTGGCTGCTGCCTTGACCTAAGAAGGCCTTGAGGAGAGAAAGAGAGAGAGAAGAGAGAGAGAGGATCTTGTGAGGGGGAGCTTGTGAGGGGTTTCACAAGGGTTGCTTCAAGGATCTCTCTGCGTCATCTTCGTCTAGAGTTTCTCGTCCGTGGAAGGGTCGGTAGAGGTAAGGAGCTTTGCTTTTAGGTCTGGTTCTCTGCCAGCTTCAGGAGGAAGCAAAAGGAGATAGGTTCTCTGCCTTGCCGGGGGTGGCAAAAAGGAGGTTCTTGTGAGGGTTTCTCCACCTAGCCGTGGGTGCTAAAGGAGAGTCACTTTTTGTGTAGTGCAATACTTGGAGGGTGCCTCCAAGGAGTGGACGTAGGTCGAGTCGACCGAACCACTATAAATTTCTGTGTTCTTTTTCTTGCTTCCGCACTTTTAAATTCCGCATTATTTTGTGGTGTGATTTGGTTTATGTGATTTTATTTCTTTGTTTAAAAAGAAGTTTTTAAAATACCAATTCACCCCCCCCCCCTCTTGGTTAGTTTGGGACTAAGTTCATAGGGCTTAACATCCCCATCGAACTTTCAAACAAAAATTAGCCTTGTTCAATTCAAGGTAATGCTCTAGACGATATGTACTGAATTAAACTAATCATCTTGGACGATCGATAGAATGGCCTAGATGATTAAGTTATTTTTTCACATCATCCAGACATCCATTTAGGGTGATATTTTGGATGATATTCATCATTTTATACTAATCGTCCTAGACGATCATGAGATTATCCTGGATGATCTAGTTATTTTTCCACCGTCCAGACATCTATACAGGGTGATGGTTTGGACGATATTTGACTTGAACTAATCATATAGGATGATATCCTATCATCCTGAACAATCTAAACAAAGTATCCTTCTAATTCTCTAGACTCTTCCAAATCATTCTGGCCGATGGAGCTAAATTTGAACTGATCGTACTGATGATATTTTATGAATAGTTGCAAATTAGGGCAATTTAGGAGCCCTTGTTTAAAACATCTCTTATTTTCTCAAGAGGAGATCTTTTGCTACTGTCCTGACCTGAGAGAGCCAAGAGGAGAGGGAGAGCAAGAGAGAGAGAAAGAGAGAGAAAGAGGATCTTGTGAGGGGGAGTTTGTGAGGGGTTTCATAAAGGTTGCTCCAAGCTAGGATCTAAGGCATCTTCTCAAGTCATCATCCCTGGTTCCTTGGAGGTTTAGAGAGGTTAAGTTCAGTAACTGATCAAGGTTCTATCCCTGCTTCTGGAGGAAGAAAACAGAGTTGGGTTCTTTATCTGCTTCTAGAGGAAGCAAAAGGAGTTAAGTTCTATGCCTACTTATAGAGGAAGCAAAAGTAGTTAGGTTCTCTGCCTGCTTCTGGAGAAAGCAAAAGGAGTTGGGTTCTCTGGCTCACTAGGGTTAGTGGAAAGGAGTTTTTATATGGGCTTCTCCGCCTAATTGTGGAAACAAAAAGAGAGACATTATTTTAGTGTAATACTCGGAGGAGAGGCTCTGTGGACTGGACGTAGGTTAAGTTGACCAAACCATCATAAAATCTAGTTTATTTTTTCTTATTATTACTTACGCATTTAATTTCCGCACTTCATTCTCTTATGGTGATTCTTGATTTGGTTGTGTTTGTATTTTTATTTGGAGAAATTTTTAAATACCAATTCACCCCCTTCTTGGTTAGCATCGGGACTAGTTCATAAGGGCTTAACATCCTTGATGAACTTTCAGGAGGAATCTTATTCATACTACATCACTCCAAATGAAAGAACTAATATAAGCATAGTTAGCACAAAGATCGGCTAACTTATTACTTTCCCTATTAACATAATTAAAGATAAAAAAGTGGAAATCCTTAATAAAAGAAAGATCTCCCAACTTGCTTCTTCCTTTAGCCACCATATTCTTAACGAAATTGATTACATTTTTATTATCTCCTTTAATGATTAATCCTTTGTAATCATACATCCAATCCTTTACCATATGCTTGATCGAAAGAATTGCTTAAAGCTCCAATGAAGCAGTATCCCAATGGACCTAAGCATTGCCAAATCCCAATAAGAACCTCCCTTGGGGATCTTGAAAAACTCCACCAACCCCAGCCTTGTAGGAATTAAGTAAGGAAACATTTATACTTTTATCCAATCAGGTGGAGGAGGACGCCAATAATTAAACAACCTCAACGGTTGATTAACATCTATGATACCTGAGTTCAAACACATGAAAGGCTTATAAACTACATAATAACTTACAGCATTTGTTGCAATCATCATAGGACTGGTAGCTTTTTCGTCATGAACATACAAATTCCTAGCTTTCCAAGATAATTAAATTTTATTGCAAAAGAGATTGACCATCCATTGATTTTGTGTATCCATCCATCTATAACATGTATACAGAGAATTGAAATTAGGAATATCAAATCCCCATTTGTTTAAGTATTACATAAAATCATTTAATTTGCTGCAACTAGACATAGCATGATCAATATCTTCCA
The DNA here is from genome assembly GCA_016618105.1 of Dendrobium huoshanense. Taxonomy (NCBI): domain Eukaryota; kingdom Viridiplantae; phylum Streptophyta; class Magnoliopsida; order Asparagales; family Orchidaceae; genus Dendrobium; species Dendrobium huoshanense. The sequence continues at coordinate 69,482,532 of CM028343.1, read as the reverse complement.
CCACCTCACATCCTCTTGGACATTTATCATATCCTTGTAGTCTTCTATTACATAAAAACTAATTAGTTGGAATAGCCTTGTTAAGAACCCTCCACCAAAAGATTTCCACTTTAGGATTTCGTTTTGCATTACCAACCCGATCCCAAGCAGAATAATCTGAATAGTCATCTCCCAATGCCTCGGATGCTAGTGAAGAAATAATTTTTCCAGAGATTTTATGGATGAAATCCATATGATCATCTATACAATCAGCCAAAATCTGAGTAGTTATAATTGGGTTCACAAGCTCTTCACCAAAGTATTTTTGAAGCTCATTAAAATTCAAACCACCATTGTAAATAAATATATCAGCCATTTGATTACTACCTCCCATTGGATTGACAAATGCAAGCCATTTATTAATGCTTTTATCCAGTAACCAAATGTCCTTAAAGACGTGGACAGATTTGCCATTTATAATTCTCCATTTGACTATAGGTTGAAGAAACTCACCTCCATTGCATATTAATTTCCAAGCCACCGAACCTCCATTTGGAGCTCAATCTATATAGAGAATTGGTCGGTATTTTGGAAATAGAACCTTATGCATAAGCGAAACTCATTCCTGGTTATACCTCCAAGCCAATTTGGCCCTTAATGGCCCAGCTTTTTAAGAACAGGAATTAATTCCTTGACCACCAAATTTTTTCTGCCTGCACATGAAATCCCAGCTTACATAATGTAGTCCCGCACATCCGTCCCTTTTATTCCATGTAAAGCTTCTTAATAACTTATCAACTTCATTCAAAACATACTTTGGAACCAAAGAAAGAGTAGAATGAAAGGTTCGGTATGAGAGCAAAACCAATTTTACCAAAGCAATTATATGGACCAAGGAAATGAATTTGCCACCCCACACACTCAACATACTCAAGGCTTTGTCTAAAATGAATTGGTAATCTGCTCTTACCAATCTCCTTAGTGCCACTTTGATACCCAAATAAGAAAAATTCTTAATTTCCTTGAACTCCATGGTTCTACATATTGCTTTTCTCTTCCTTCTTCTCACTGAATTTCCAAATAGAATTCCTCATTTATTGATGTTCACCTTTTGTCCCATCCATCCACAAAAGTCCAAAAGAATGCATTTGACTTCCTTAACCATTTTAATTTTTGCTTCAGAGAAAATGATTATATCATCGGCATATAATAAATGAGAAACTTTAGGCCCCTTGGGAGAAATGCCAATCCCAACTGAATTACCCATTTTTAGAAAATCATTTGAAAGAAGTTGAGCACACATAATAAACAAGAAGGGAGATAAAGGGCAACCTTGACAAATATTGCTCTTAGCTTCAATCCAATTGGATAAGTTCCCATTGATTAACAAAGAAAATTTAGGACAATAAACACAATCTAAAATGAGATTAGCAAACTTGATAGGAAACCAAAAATAGTCAATAACTTTAACCAATGTAGGCCATCCCATTAAGTCATATGCTTGCTCCATATTAATCTTGAATGATACTAAACCTTTCAAAGATTTAGAATGCCTAAACTTGTGAAAGATTTCTTGAGGCACCAATACATGATCCGAGAGCAACCTCCCTTTCAAAAAAGCCACTTGTTCTTCCAAAATTAGCTTAGGAATAACAAGAAACAACCTATTTAAAAGCATCTTTGCTACAATTTTATAAATCGAATTGCAAAGACTTATAGATCTAAAATTAGATGGAAACAAAGGGTTTTAAACCTTTGGGATCAAAACTATAATAGTGTCTTTCCATTTTTCATTCATCTTACCATCATTGAAAAAATGACCCATAGCATTCCATAAGTCATACTTGGTAATATACCAATATGATTTAAAAAAGGAATAAGACATACCATCATGTCCTGGAGCAATATTCCCACCAACTTCCTTGATAACCTTCTCCAATTCTTTAAAGAAAAATATCTACTCAGCATATTCATATCTTCTTCATTTAAAGACTTCCACGATTTAGGCCAACCTTCCATAGAACAGCTCCTATCTTTCCATTTATCTTTAAAGTAACGGAATAATACTTCTTCAACTTGGTACTGGTCTTCAACAATCAACCCATTTTCATTCTTAATTTTGTGAATGAAGTTTGAATTTCTCCTTGCACTAGCATATGCTTGAAAAAACCTTGAATTAGTATCTCCCTTAATGAGCCATTTAACCTAAGTTCGCTGCTTCCAACATGTGCTGATCCGAGCCAATGATGAATTCAAATCACAATCTTCGACTTCAAAATCCATTGATCTTCCTCTGAAAGAAACCCGACCTCAACTTCCTTGTTTTGCAATTCTAGAATTTCTTCTTTCAATGCCTCTTTTGATTGATTTAATGCCTTAAATTTAGTTATACTCCAAAAATACAAATCCTTCAAGGTCCTCTTCACTTTTTTATTCAGAACATGAGAGGAGTCACAATTAGCTTTTCTCCTCCATGATTCCCTGACCACTGCCAAAGAAGCTAGAATAGATGTCCATATATCTTTAAATTTGATCGTCATCTTATTGAATGGTTTAAATTCCAATAAATTTAACAAAATTGGACATTGATTTGAAGCAAGTCTAGCCAAATGTCTCACAATCAAATGGTTAGAAGAGTTCAAAGTAGCTGAGTTAAGAAGACATCTATCTAACTTTTCAAGAATCCTCTCAGCACCTTTTTTGTTATTGCACCAAGTATGCTTGGGACCAACACATGCAACCTCATGTAAATCATTACAATATATGAAGGTCTTCATTTCCAAATTGATTCCATTGCCTCCATAATTTCATTTCGATGATATGATATGGAATATTATCTCCGAACACCTTAGCCGCCAATGATTTGTGTAATTTATTAGTATTTTCCACCTCACTTGGAGGTGAAGCTTCACCATTCCTTTTTCAAAAAAACTTTCGCCATAATCAAAATCAATAGGTTTAAAATTTGCCTTCTTGTTCCAAACATTAACAGCCAGCTTGCTCGATTGGGGAGGAATAATAATTTCTAAATTCTTAATGGCTAAGCAATTACCCGGATCTATAGAAATATAATCAATAACCTTCTCCAAATCCTCATTAACATGCTTTACACCTTGAACAACCATAATATCAGTGACCTTCTCACCAGCTGATGCATCTACCTTACGAGAATAATTTGGATTTCCAACACCAGAATCAATGATTCCCATTCTACCAGCAACCTCAGAAACACCAATCGAGGTCCCCTGTAGCTTTTGACACAGATTCTGTAATCGCACCACCAAATGATACAAGATCAACCTTAGCTCTTTTTGAAGGATGGATGAATTTTGAATCTCTGAAACATCCATCTGAATCTTCTTTCCCTTACTAATGCAATCCAAATGTTATTTTGGAGGAAGTAACCCACCCTCATTAAACACCAAAGGTTTTCCAGTTTTGAACCTTAACTTAGCCTCATGATCAAACACTAGGTTAGCGTCATCGAAAGTTATAGGAGATGAACCTTGCTTAGAATGAAGAAGGAATCTAACAGTAGATGACGAAGAGAGTCGACCATCTCTGGTGCCAGAGGATGGTGGCTGACGGCTCTCCGCCATCATCGGAGGAGCAGATGTTTTGCGAGAAAACAATAATTCAAAAAATTAGATTTTTCTCTCTCTAGAAAAGAGGAGCTTCTCTCTCTCACTCTTCTTATGTAGTTAATTAAATTGTGAATTATAGTATACAATAATATAGTAATATAGGTAAGTATTATAATAATACCAAATATAGTATAGTATATTATAATATAGTAATAAAGTATAGTAAAATATATTATTTTAATATAGTAGTAGTATAGTATTGCATTAGTAGTTGTAGAGTAAAGTATCTATTATACTATACTACTACTATATAATACTATACTATGTTATATTATTATACTATGCTATTCTACTACTTCTATATTATACTATAGTATATAGTATATTTATATATTATATCATAATAGTAGTATATTATAGTAATAGCATAGTAATAGTAGCACTATCATATAATATAGTATAGTGTAGCAGTATAGTAGTATATTATAATATAGTAGTAGTATAGTATAGTGTAGTAGTAGAGTATAATATAATATAGTATCATAGTAGGAGTAGTATAGTATAGTAGTATAACATAGTAGTATAGTAGTATAGTATAGAAATCTTAGTACATTATAATATAGTATAATATAGTAGTATAGTATAGTATAGTATAGTATAGTATAGTAAAAGTATAATATAATATAATAGTGACAGTATAGTATAATAGTATAGTAGTGTAGTAATAGTAGTACACTATAGTATTATATATTACGATATATTAGTAGTAGGTAGAAGTATAGTATAGTAGTAGTATAATATAGTATAGTATTGTATAATCTAGTATGGAATAGTATAATATAGTAATACTTCAATATAGTATAGTAGTAATATAGTGCAAAACATTATAGTAGTAATATTAGTAGTAGTAGTACTATATAGTATAGCAATAGTAGTTAGTAGTATAGTATAATATACTATTATAGTGGTAGTTTAGTTTTTATGATATTCCATTCATAATATCCAAAGGAAACTGTGAAGGCTATTTTATAACGGTCTTCTTTTACGATCTAGATATGTTAGTATCCCGATTACAAATCAAAATTCAAAAATAAATTAGCCATTGCTAATATATTAAGTAGACCCCTTTTGTTTGGAATAGGGTATCTAATCCATTTTAATACTTTGTTTAAGGATTTATAATTTATTACTAAACGTGGTTTTCCCCTTTCCTTTTTTAGAGCAATCATAACATAAAATGATGTCTAGCTCCAACGATAGCTAAACTTTCTTTATAGAATTGAATAATTATAGTATGTTAAGTTTCTAGTTCTAGTATAGCATAGGACATCGAACATATACCATGCATAACTAAAATACAAATATGTGTATATATACTTTAATATACTACAACTATATTATAATATACTATATTATACTATACTACAATCACACTTCGTAAAGATCTATAGTATAATATAATATATTTATAGTAAAGTGTAGTTGTAGTATAGTATAGTATAGTTATAATGAAATATAGTTATAGTATAATATAGTATAAAATAGCATAGTCGTAGATTTATAATATAGTTGTAGTATACTTATAATATACTATACCATACCACAACAACACCATACTAAAATTATAATTTATTATATTATATTATAACTATACTAAACTATATTATACTATAATATATTATATTATACTACAACTATATTAGAGCATAGTATAGTATAGTTTTAGTATAGTTTAGTTATACTATAATATATTATACTAGATTGTATAATATAGAATAGTAATAATATAAAATAGAATTGTATAATATAGTAATTATTATAGTATAGTAGTAGTATACTATAGAATTGTATAATACAGTATAGTAATACAGTAGTATAATATAAAAATAAATAATATAGTAACTATTATAGTATAGTATAGCATAATAATAGTACTATCATGTAATACATTATAGCATTATAATATAGAATTATATAATATTGTAACTATTATAATGTAGTATAGTATAATAGTTATACTATCATGTAATATAGAATATAGCATTATAGTATAATAGTAGTATAGTATAGTATAATAGAAGTACTAGTAGTAGTATAGTATTGTACAATAGTAGTTTAATATAGTATTGTATCGTATAGTAGTTTAATAAAGTATTGTATAGTATAGTAGTAGTAGTAGAAGTATAGTATAGTATAGTAGTAGTAGTAGTAGTAATAGTAGTAGAGTATATTAGAGTAAATTATACTATAATAGTAGTAGTACAATTTAATATAGTATTGTATTATATTATAATATAGTACATGGTAGTAGAAGTAATATGAGTAGTATATTATAGTATAATAATATTATAATATAGTGTAGTATAGTAGTAGAATAAAATAGTATATTATAGTATCGTAACAAAAGTAAAAATAGTAGTATATTATAATATAGTGTTATACTATACTCAAATATAGTAAAGTAGTATTATAATTGTATAATTCTACTATACTATATTATATCATAGTATAGTATATATTAATATACTATAATATACTATTAGTATAGTGTAGTATAGTATCATATAATATAATAATAGTAGTATAATATATATTGTAGTATTATATAGTACTATAATAATTCTATAATAGAATATATAGTTATATATTATACAATACTATAGTACTGGAGGTATCGAATTTCCATACATAAATTAAATTGTAAATTTGTGGTGGTAATCCAATAAGCTTTTGGAATCGCAAAATACATTGTGTCAAATTGCCTTATATAGAAGGATTTAATGAAATTCAAATACTTACCGAAGCAAGACCTTCTCAAATGAATAAAGCATATTTAGATCTTTGTCCATAAGAAATAAATGATTTACTTAAAAAAGGAGACATTTGTAAACCCAGCTCTCCTTGGAGTTGTAAAACATTTTATGTGATGAATACTACAGAAAAGGAAAGGGGAAAACCTAGATTATTCATAAATTACAAACCCCTTAATAAATTTTTACGCTAGATTAAATATCCAATCCCTAATAAAAGGGTCTACTAAATCAATTTTCTATAGCTAACCTCTTTTCAAAATTCGATTTAAAATCCAGCTATTAGCAAATCCAAATAGTTGGAGAAGATAGGTACAAAACAGTTTTTATTGATCCCTTCGAATAGTATAAATGGAACATAATGTCATTCAGCTTGAAAAATGCACCGCCTGAATTTCAGAAGATAAAGAATGAAATTTTTAATCAGTATAACCAATATATAATTGTATAAATGTATGATGTTTTAATATTTTCAAAAAATATTGACGAACACTTCAAACACCTAATAAACTTTAAGTGGCTATCTCATTAAAATGCCTTAGTTATTTCTGAGCCAAAAATTAAATTATTTCAAACATATATAAATAAGATTTTTAGGACATTTCATTAAAAATGATATCATCACTCCCATTGTTAGGAGTATTGAATTTGCTGACAATTTTCTTGAACAAATATCTTGCCTCACACACTCTTATATTAATAGAATCAAAATTAACTATTTAAAGTAAACCCTAAATTTTTATTTTTGAATACTCTAATCATATAGTACAAATTGTGGTTCAAACTGTTTGGTTTGTTCAATTTAGGAAAATACCTGTAAATTGTGTTTTTTTTTTTATTCAGACTATAAGATATGTACCATATAATACAATTAGTTGAGTCATATTATACTTAGCATAATAGAAAAGCCCTTCTTGAGTATGACCTTTATAAGCTCTTCCTTCCTTGAAAAGCTAGATTCCCTCCATCAATTTCCCATCACGACAGAGATGCCTTCACCATCCTTCTGCTCTTTCTAACAGTAAAGATGTTGCTTCCTTAGCCTTCTCGGTTACTCAAAGTCTTCCACCCAAAGACTCCCTCTAGAGCTTCTCTCTAAGAGCACCCAAAGAAAGAGAATAACTCTTCCCTTTCTCCAAGGACTATGTCAAGAAAAACATCTCGATGAGTATCTTCCCTCGATAAAAAACATCAGTATCATGCTATAATCTATGTTCAATTACTCTCTCTCTCTCTCTCTCTCTCTCTCTCTCTCTCTCTCTCTCTCTCTCTCTCTCTCTCTCTCTCTCTCTCTCTCTCACACACACACACACACACACAATTTTAATGCATGACACATTAACTTAACTATTTTACAATTCACATACTCTAGCATCATCTTTATTCTTAAAAATAAGAACCAATATATTCTCTCTACTCATCTAAAATCATTTAATTCTTCAAAATTGTAATAAAAAAGTTTAGTAAGCCATCAAATTTCTTGATATCCTAAACAATTCTACACTTCTATCAGAACATCATTAAGTCCTACTACTTCTTCATACTTCATTTTTTTTAAGCCACCAACTTCAATTTATTAATGCGACAATAAAAATAAAAATCTTTATTTTCAATTTGGATAATAAGGACACTAAAGATAATTGTACTTTCACAACCTTCATTAAAAAGTTTATCAAAATATCTTACCTACCTATATTGAATATCCTCTTCTAAGAAAAACAATTTTTGATCTTCATCCTTAATACACTTTTTTTTAACTAAATATGTACTTATCTTTTCTCTTTGCTTATATAACTTATACACATACACACACATACACAATCACTAAAAGCTAAAAATTTTTACATCATATATTACTTTCTTATGATCCCTACAAGCCCCTTTATATTGTTTCAATTTTTCAAGCTTTAACATTTAAATTAATTTTTAAAATAAAGTTTTTTTTTTTTTTTTTTTGTACATTTTGATTAGCCCACAAATTATTTTTATCATTAGGAGTTTTTTCTTTTGATTAGCCAAGCACATACTCTATAGTATTTTTAATATCATTAGCTATTTTTTCACACATAACATTAGCTTCCTCAAGTAAAATCCAAATCTTAAGGATTTGAATCTTACTCACAAAATATTTTTATTAATATTCTTTAAATATCTTCATCTAATTCTAAGATAATCTTTGACTTTACATTTTAATTTTCATGCCTTCATCTTAATGTCCTAAACTAATAACGATTTTTGTTACATAAATATTCATTTGAAATGATTTTATAATCTTTACAATCTAAACAATCTATTTTTCTTATAAGAAAATAACAAATATATGTTTTACTATATCGTTCTTATAAGTGATGAAATACTCCTCCCTTTTCTTAAATAAAGTAATAACTATTACTAAATGATGAGCTAAAACAAAATCTACTATAGTCCTATTAACTTCATTAATTGCTCAAAACTCACAACGACTATTAATGCTTTTAATATAGGGGAGTGTGAGAGAGATTATATAGGTTAAAGGCTAACCTTTATATGATTTCAAAGTGTTTTTGAAAATCTCTAGCTACCAAAAATCCCTTATCCCCTATCTTCACAAAGTATTCTCAGCTCTCCAAAGAATTTTAGAGGAATGAACTTGTTAAATATTGTGATTTATCTTTGATCCCTAATTCTAAATGCTCATCATATCCTTGACACATCAAAAGATTCACACTTATGATTATTATTATTTTTTTTTTTTAACATTATACATGAATTTTCAATTAAGTTTCTACAAAAGCTTAAAAGTGCCACCATTGCCCAAACTAAGATGAAGGTTATGATTCATCTTTAAAGGAAGATATTGTACAAGACTTCTCTAATGTGATGCAATTTTTTATATAAATTGTAACAATCATATGTGATTTCTTACGCCTAAGCATGGACGTAGGCTTGCCAAGCAGAACCGTATAAAAATTATTATAATTTCAAATTAATTTCTTAATTCTAATTTATTAACTTCATTTTACTTGTTGAATATCAATCTCACCACTAAAAATTATGTAATTTTTTTTTATTTTAACCTATTTTTTTGTACTTGATCCATGGTCATTCTTTAACTTCTAATTAATGTCTACTCATCAACTCGACCAAAGCCTCTAGCATGATGGTCACAAGTTCTAACGTTTTTCCTTATCATTGATTCTTACTAATGTACTAGCTAACAGCCTAAATGTTGTCTTGCAAACCCCCCTATGTCACTTAGCTGAAAGCTCTACCTCATCCCTTATTCTCTACCGAGGAATATGGCTTAACTGACATCTCGACTAGTAATCTCCTGGAGATGCTTCTAGTCATTACCATTTCATGACTGACTTCAATTCGATGGTGTTCTGACATCTCAATGTCTCGAAAATTTATTGCGTCCTCCCACCTGACATAGAGATGTGTCCTCCTACCGCCAAAAAACTCGGATTTTGTTCGGTATTGCTAGGTATTTTTTGGTAATAACTACGAATATCATCATGTGAAGACCAATACTGAGTTATACCGAGCAATACCGAGCACATACCGAGTTTTCTCTAGGAAAAACTATGTATTTTTTGGTATTGCTCGGTATTGCTCGGTATAACTCGGTATTGGTCTTCACATGATGATATTCGTCGTTATTACCAAATAATACCTAACAATACCGAGCAAAAATCGAGTTTTTTAGCTCTGGGAGGACGCATCTTTACGTCAGGTGGGAGGACGCAATAATTTTTCCAATGTCTCACACCATCCCTATATGAAATAGGCAAATCTCACAAAAATCTTCTTTTTCATGCATAATTGATGTTCACCATCCTAAAGAACTTTCATATGTCCATATATTGATAGCACGACACATCCTATCCCCCTTGACACATGGTGGTATTTACCACATCAACATGGGACTACACTCTCCTCCATTATTTATGCCCTTCATCTTGAATGATCCTAGATTAGCGAAAATAATGGGTTAACTTCCTGCAAAGTCCAAAGAGGTAGTGAAGAAATTCCTTTTATAACTACTAACTTGGGTCACTACATCCTTCCACAACCATTAATGATCTTCATCTTAGTATACTAGCCTCAACTTAGTACAATGGGGCTCTATTGAATGTTGACACCTTATGGCCACAACCGAACAAGATATAATCTGTGAACTTTCTTCACCTTATGTTTTCTTTTGTATTTTGTCTTATTTTTGGTCATCATTGAGCTAAAAACATAGTGGCCCCTCTCCTTACCTTATCACCTTGAGAGCTCATAGGTTTGACACACCCTTAATCAACCACTAGCTCCCTGTAAGTAAACCCTAGTATTCCTAGATGATCGGTTCTTATATCCATTTAGGCCACTAGAACCATACTATCATTAGACGTAAAACAAGGATGTCAGACATTAAAATTGTTTGATACGATATTTCAAAAAAAAAAAAAACTAAATTGTGATTACACTCTTTTCAATTAACATAAAATTGAACCTGGCGGATCATTACTTGGTGAAGAAGCAAGTTGACAGCTATTCTCAATCACCAAAGGAGGTCGTCAAGGGTTCAAGTGGTCTTATGCATGAGTAGTATGATATATCCTTTGCCCTAGTAACCCAACTTTAAGATTTACAAAAAAAGTTGACAATATATTTGTATAAGATCTTCAAGGTCATTGATAATAAAATTTCACCAACCAAAATATCCTAGATAGCATTTCTATCGAATTGTAAGTCCCAACTTTATTAGGCTACTCCACTTTAATAGTCAAATCTTTTAATTGGGCATCGTTTATCCTAAAGATTGTAAGTCTTATTAATGAGCCTTCTCAAGGCGTAAACCCTAACCATTTCAAAAGGTTGGCGTCCAACAAATAGAGCACGTTGAAGCAATCTTCTCATTTATACTTTCTAGACACCCAAAGTTAGAAGTCTGTTCTTCATGCCTTTGGCATTTACAATAATTATAAGTCATATCTTTGGCATTTCTATTATGTAAAAGCCAAATCTATTTTTTGAGACCTTGATGGCACCAATACGAGGCAACCAAAAGACCCATCTTGTATGGTTCCCATGCCATCAACCTCAAGTGCATTTAAGTCGAGCTATTGCACTTTAAAAGCCTAATATACTCACCCCATGTCCGCTAACTGATTAGAAGTCCACCCAAAATCTAATCTTCAAGGCCGGCCTATAAGCCTTTTTTTTTTCTTTCTAATGTAATCAACGGTTTTTATAACAGTACTTTTGATCGATTTTTGCCAAAAGTTCTTATTTTAAAATCCACTTGCTATGGCCAACATAACAAACACCAAAGTAAAATTCATTCCTAGACATTACAGAAGACACATCTTCATGGAACGCATAATTATAACTTGGAATTCAATTTTAACCGACGGCTTCTTATGACATGTCATGGATACAATACAATATCGTTTAATACAATGTCTGATTATCTTAAAAATGAACGAGAACTCGCATGGACTGCCCACGAGATGTCCCATATAAAAAACAACAGCATGAAGAACCACAATTTAACACTGCCATTGCCAGGTCCTAAGTCCTGGATGAGAAAAGTGGAGGGTTGCGTTAGGTAGTCGACAACCAGCGTAAAACTTGTCGAACAATAATGACATGAATCCTTTAAGAAATTGTGTTAATGCTAGGGCGTCCCCTGGAAGCGACGCGCTGTATGGCCTGAATACAGTGACAAGTGTGCAAGGGCCGCTGCACCGGCGCCCGGGTGCAGTGTTAAATAGGCAAGGGTTCCCACATCAAGGACGGATGTGGGCAAAGAAGCTAGTCCATGAAACTAAAATTAGGATAGAAACTTGTAATATAAGTTCCCTTACAGAAAAATTAATGGAATTATTAGATATTATGATTCATATGAAGTTAAATATTTTGTGCATTCAGGAAACTAAATGGGTTGGTGAGAAGGCTAAGGAAATTGATAGTTTAGGATTTAAACTTTGGTATTCGGGTAGGAGTCGTACTAGAAATGGTGTAGATGTTATTATAGATAAGAGTTTAAAGGATAATGTTTTAAAAATTAATAGGATTGGAGATAGAATTATAGCTTTAAAGATTGTTGTTGTTAATATTATAAGTGCTTATACTCCTCAAGTAGGTTTGGATATGAGTTCTAAATTAAATTTTTGTAATGACTTAGAAGAATTAATACAAAAGATACCTCTTGAAGAAAGAGTTTTTATTGGAGGAGATTTAAATGGACATGTTGGTAGAGAGGTAGATGATTTTAAAAGCATTCATGGTGGCCATGAATTTGGAACGACGAATGAAGGTGGCAAGACCATATTGGATTTTTATTTAGGTTATGATTTTTCAATTGCTAATACCTTATTTAAGAAAATAAATGAGCATCTCATCACTTCTAAAAATGGATATAGTACAACACAGATTGACTATTTTCTTATTAGAAAACTAAATCGTTTATATTACAAAGATTGTAAAGTTATTCCGAGTGAAAATTTATGTACCCAACATCGATTATTAGTTTTGGAATTTAAGATAAAGGGGCATAAAATAAAAAATAAAGTAAAACAATTTTCTAGGATTAGATGTGGGCATTTAAAGAATATTAACAAAAAATTTTTTGGAAATAAGATTTTATATCTTAAGATTTTGTCTGTGCATGCAGATGCTAATATTATGTGAGAAAAAATGGCTAGTGATATTAAGAATATTGCAAAATATATCCTTGGAATATCAAAGGGAAAAGCTCCTAATAGTAAAAGTAGTTGGTGGTGGAATCCAAATGTGCAAAAAAATATTAAAAATAAGAAGCTTTATTATAAAAATTGGTTTAATTTTAAAAATTTTGATAATTGAGAAATATATAAAGTGGCTCGTAAGGATGCTAAGAAAGCAATATGAGATGCAAAGACATTAGTTTTTAGTGATTTATATAATAGATTAGATACTAAAGAGGGAGAAAGATATATGTATAAATTAGCCAAACAAAGAGATAGTAGTAAGGATTTAGTTCAAGTGAAGTGTATTAAAGATGAAGATAAAAAAATACTTTTCTTAGCAGATGATATTCAACAAAGATGACTGAGATATTTTGCTAAACTTTTTAATGAAGATTGTGAAAATAAGATTGACTATAATGATCTTAGCACCCTAGATGAAAATAAAGATTTCTGTTTTTATCGGCGTATTAGTAAAACTGAAGTTAGAGATACTTTAAAGATAATGAAGGGTGGAAAAGCTGTTGGACCTGATGATATTCCAATAGAGGTGTGGAAATGCTTAGGAGTTGAAGGAATTTCATGGCTTACTAAAATTTTAATACTATTTTGAAGACTAAAAAGATGCCAGATGAGTAGAGAATGAGCGTGTTAATTCCTATTTTTAAGAATAAAGGTGATGCACAAGATTGTGCAAATTATAGAGGTATTAAGTTAATGTGTCATAATTTAAAACTTTGGGAGCGAGTTATAGAGCATAGGTTGCGGCGTAATACTAATGTTTCTCAAAATCAATTTGGATTCATGCCGGGTAGGTCGACTATGGAAGTCATACATTTATAAAGAGGTTTGATGGAGAAATATAGAGAAAATAAGAAGGATCTACATATGATATTTATTGATTTAGAAAAAGCATATGATAAAGTTCCAAGAGAAGTGCTATGGAGAGTTCTTGAAAAAAAAGGGTAAATAATGCTTATATTCAAATCATTAAAGGTATGTATGCATGAGCTATTACTTGTGTTCAAACACAAGGTGGATTGACCAAGTATTTCCCTATTTCGGTTGAGTTACATCACGGATCAGCCTTAAGCCCATATCTTTTTGCTTTAGTCATGGATGTTCTTACTAGACATTTGTAAGAGGATGTACCTTGGTGTATGTTTTTTGCTGATGATATTCTTCTTGTTGATAAGACTAGAGAGGGAGTTGAAGGTAAACTTGAATTATGGAGGTCAACCTTAGAGTCTAAAGGTTTTAGCTTGAGTAGATCTAAAACGGAATATATAGAGTGTAATTTTAGTAATAATAGACCTAGTGAGGGGATTATGACTTTGGGCGATCAAGTCATGAATAAGAGTACACGTTTTAGATATCTTGGATCTATTGTTCAGAGTGATGATGAAATAGATGGGGATATTATCAGCAGAATTCAAGTTGGATGGTTGAAGTGGAGGAATGCATTGGGCTTATTATGTGATAGAAATGTACCCCTCAAACTTAAGAGAAAATTCTATAAGATGGTAGTGAGGCCTGCAATGCTATATGGTGTCGAATGTTGGCCATTAAAAGAGAAGCACAATACTAAGTTAAGTGTGGTAGAGATGAGGATGCTCAGGTGGATGAGTGGCTTTACCCTTAGAGATAGGATACGAAATGAGCATATACATGAAAAGGTTGGAGTAGCTCCAGTAGAAGATAAGATTAGAGATAGTCGCCTTAGATGGTTTGGTCACATAAAACGGCAGCCTTCCGATGACCCGGTTAGGAGAGTAGATGTATTAGATTTGACTTATGTTAAGAAAGGTAGGGGTAGACCTAAAAAGACTTGGTTAGAAAATATTATGAATGACCTTTCTTTATTAGATTTAAACGAGAATTTGACTTTTAATAGGACACAATGGAGAAAAATGATTCATATAGCCGACCCCACATAGTGGGATAAAGGCTTGATGTTGTTGTTTGTTGTTGTATGAAGAACCAGAATAACATGGTATCCAAATCCAACTAGTCTTTCTTAAGGCATCTTTTTTTTAATTGTACAGCAATCCAACACAAGACAACAAAATCATAATGTTGAATACCCATTTTTCTTCTCTCAATGCTAACAACGTTTCCAAAATCTAATCTAGAAAACACAACCAACAAACGCAATGTGCCATTCCGATCTCACAAATATCTACATAAAATATTTACTCTTTTTTTTTTCATGCAAAAATTCTTGTATATAAAATATTTACTCACATGCATGGTACACCGAATATTATATACGATTGTATTTGAAAAATTGGAAAAAGATAAACCGACTAATATCAAGTGTCTTTGGGATTGAGTTCAAATCATTAACAAGGCATCATAGCAGAAAGTGGCAGCAGTAGCTTTATTGGCAACAATTGAAAGAGAGCAATCCTTATTACATTCTTCTGAGCAGTTATCACCGACATCATCTGAAAATTTTTGAGAAATTAAAACAAGAGTTCTATTAAGTGTAAAAGTTTAGCTAGTTTACAAACTCTAATCCTTTAACTGGGTTCCCCTCATGGAGTTGAATAGCAGTATCACCAACGACCTGCAGCAGATGGAAGACGGTAAAAAAAAATGTAAAACAGAGCTAAAAACATTGATGCTTAGGAAAAAAAAGTCTGGACAAACACATGATACTATAAACTTCTACTGTAATCAAGAAAGATTTTATTACTGCATCCGACTACAAGGACATATTTCTTATCGTGGCCAATCATTCCAATAACTCTACTCATGATCGCATCTTGAAATTCATGATGAATAACTATAGGAACACAATTCATATATTTGAAAATTTTTTTATAGATAAAATATTATAAGAAAATTCAAGGATAAATAAGATTGAATTTAGAACCATATACTTCCTAATATTGATTGTCCTAATTCTTATTACTGTAGATAAAGAATCATCAGTAATTCTTACCATGTACTTCTTGAAATAGGCATGTATTGTATATCCCCTTAATCATGTGCAATCAATGATTGAGACTTTTCAATTCTTGAATTAAATGCACTTGAAGTCCATACCTCTCTGAACGATTGATTTGGTATCAATTTAATTGTGGTTGAATTTATTTGGAGTTAGCTAAATATATTTTTAGAATATCAATTTTTCGGATAAGCTTGAGAATCTATCAGGGAGAATGGAGAGTATATAAAGAGAAGAGAGAATAGAGAGAAGAAAGTAAGCGAGCAATCAGAAAATATAAGTAGAGCACAAGAGATCCATAAAAGGTCTAAAGGTCTAAAGGCTCAAAGATTCAATGGATCCCACACTGTTCCTTATCAAAGGAGGCTCGAGATTGCCTTTTTCATGAAAGGTGAGCAAAAGTGTTTAAGGGAATGTAGGGTCTCTGAGCCTGACAGTCTGAGTGGAGTGTGAGGTCTTTTGGGATAAGTGCATTATTGTAGCTTAGTCTAGCGAGCTCGAGGGAAGGATGTAATTGAGATGAGTGGCGATGTGTGTCACACCCCAATTTGGCCCACCCTCTAAAGGTCAATCTAGAGTATAACAGAGAAGGAAAATCTAAATCAGCTCCTTAGTAACACCCATTCCAAGCCACTACTTTCAAAATCAAGTGAGTAAAAAGAAACTTATGTAGACTCTCATAACACATCAACATATCAAACTCCATACTTAATTATAGGAAGCATATAATACATATCAATTAACATCAAATATAATTAAAGTAAATACAGAACTCTACTAAGATTTTTAAAATTTTCTTACAAACCCAAAAGTCTGTACATTTATCATTTAGATCCCTTTTTTAGATCTCTTCGCACACCCAAAATATTTACACCAAAAAGAACAATCACATTTTTTTCCCACCTAGTACCCTATGAGTTCCTTCCCTTACCTACAGTATAATCACTGCTAATAAGCTAGGCTCAATGAAATACACAACCAATATATATAAAACTTAGTAATAACATGGTGAACAATTATGGAGAACACATGATAATTCTATGCTAATCATAAGCAATGCAATATATTTAAACAAGTCATATGATGGCTAAAGGCTTTTGTACTATTTCAATTCAATGTTGGGTCAAGATTCTAAACCATTAGAATTGAAGCTGCTCTCTCATTCAAGATTATGTCCAAATTCATACTTTTAAAATTGAAAGTGTAGGCTTACCTCATCAGGTCTTTCACTATTACTTGTGTGGGTCTATCCCCCATATATGACTTATTTCACTTTTCAATAGCAATCCTTTTTAACATCCATTTTAACCCTTATGATATATATTATTCATAAACATATTCATACGTGTTCATACAAGAGTAAATTGAAAAAAACTGAAATAAATACAATCATAAACATAGTAGATATGAATTGCAATAAAATAAAACATTTACTAATTCCTATAGCATAGTTTGGGTATCTCAACTTGTTTTCCAGAACAAGCAGATAAACTAGTTCACCTAAAATATTCTGATTTCTTTTCCTTTGATATACAACCTAAAACTTTTTTTTTTCATTTCAATAATTGCATTCAGATAAACAATTCAAATAAAATATACAATATAAAATCTAACAAACTTTACCTCAATCAAGTTCCTTTTCATTCAATCTAAATTCTTTTTCTCCCCTATAATTCTTATCATCTTTTTCTCCCCAAAAGTGTTTAAGGGAATGTAGGGTCTCTGAGCCTCATAGTAATAGCCGAGTGGAGTGTGAGGTCTTTTGGGGTAAGTGCATTTTTGTAGCTTAGTCTAGCGAACTCGAGGGAAGGATCCAATTGAGATGAGTGGCGATGTGTGCCACACCCCAGTTTGGCCCACACCCTCTAACGGTCAATCTATAGTACAACAAAGAAGGAAAATCGAAACCAGCTCCTTCTTACTGACACCCATGCCGAGCCACTACTTTTAAAATTGAGTGAGTAAAAAGAAACTTATGTAGACTCTCCTAACACATTAACATATCAAACTCTATTCTTAATTATACACAAATCAAAACCAGCTCCTTACTGACACCCATCCTTCTTAGTATAATCACTGCTAATGAGCTAGGCTCAATGAAATACACAAATAATATATATAAAACCTAGTAATAACATGGTGAAGAATTATGGAGAACACATGATAATTCTATGTTGATCATAAGCAATGCAATATATTTAGACAAGTCATATGATTGCTATAAGCTTTTGCACTCTTTCAATTCAATGTTAGGTCCAGATTCTCAACTTTTAGAATTGAAGCTGCTCTCTCATTTAAGGTTGGCTCCAAATTCACACTTTTAAAATTGAAAGTGTAAGCTTACCTCATTAGGTCTTTCGTCATTACTTGTACGTGTCTATCCCCCATATATGACTTATTTCACTTTTCAATAGCAATCCATTTTAACATCCATTTTAACCCTCATGATATATGTTATTAATAAACATATTAATACATGTTCTTACAAGAGCAAACTAAAGAAAATTGAAATAAATTTTATCATAAACACAGTAGATATGAATTACAATGAAATAAAGCTTTTACTAATTTCTATAGCATAGTTTGAGTATCACAACTTGTTTTCCAGAACAGGCAGATAAACTGGTTCACCTAAAATATTCTAATTTCTTTTCCTTTAATATAAACCTAAAACATAAATTTTTTTCATTTCAATAATTGCATTCAGATAAATAATTCAAATAAAATATACAATATAAAATCTTATAAATTTGACCTCAATCAAGTTCCTTTTCATTCAATCTAAATTCTTTTTCTCCCATATAATTCTTATCCTCACTTCCTATCCTTTCCTTTTTCTGATGTCCACTTTCTTTCTCTTTTACAGTAACCACAGCTACTCTATACTTTAATAGTTTCAGCAAACATGAGCCAAAAATAACAGTAACCCTTGATACTATCTTTTATTCCACTTTCTGAACAGCAAAATACATTTATTTCCTTATCTTATTTTACAGCACCACAACCTGTCTTATATACAACTTATCTATAGCTTACCTTATCTATATCTTAGCCAAAAGGTTGTTGAATTCTTCACTTGTGCGGCTGAAGCTTCCCCTACAGCATCCCAAAATATGGTGAATGCTTCTCCTACAACAGCAACATATGGCTGAACGCTTCTCCTACAGAAGCCTACAACAGCAACACAGCAGTCCAACATCAATTTACAACATTCCTTTAGCTATTTCTCCTTCACTAATTTCTGATTTCTGTATTTAGCAAAAGAATCTTACTTAAATTTTGAAAACAGTAGTTTATTTTAGCCAAATCACAAGTCTAGACACTACTATCACATCTCCCTAAGTTTCTTACATTGTTTTGCTGAAACTTTCCTCCATCGTGGACTGCTTCAGCTCACGTTACAGGCCTAGAGCAAGGGATCGCATTGTGAAGGAGTAAGGAGAAGAGGCTTAAGTCAGTGCATTACTAAGCTAGGTATCCACTAAATATTTTAAAATATTATATTCCAAATTCCACTAAGATTTCTCAAAACACTCAGCCGCATGATCTGATCAGCCCAATGTATGTATGGCTTAGTGGAAATGCAACAGTTTACTAATTAAATAATACATTTAACAAATACATTAATTGTTATCTAAATCTTTTACAGAAAAATTAAATAATTATACAAGTAAATAACTTAGACAATCAGGGCACTAATCTACACATAATTCTATATGCCACAATGCTCAAGATTAAAAGTTGAATTTAATGAAAATAAATGAATATTTATACAAAGTCTATACTTACATTTATTTTGAATATTTTGGGTATTATAATGTGCTTGTTGGATGAGGAACTTCCAAGTGGCCTAGGATAGGGTGAGCTCCTTGGCCAATATGGGTGAGTGACACCTATTATTCTCCATAAACAAGTTCCTCTGTTGATTCCAGGCGAGTTCAATGAGGGATATGTCGCTGAGAGGGAAT
The DNA here is from genome assembly GCA_016618105.1 of Dendrobium huoshanense. Classification (NCBI taxonomy): domain Eukaryota; kingdom Viridiplantae; phylum Streptophyta; class Magnoliopsida; order Asparagales; family Orchidaceae; genus Dendrobium; species Dendrobium huoshanense. The sequence continues at coordinate 69,462,540 of CM028343.1, read as the reverse complement.
GTCCTCATCATGACTTTGTCATTAACTGTCAAAACACTTGATAATGCAATCACGGGTATACATCTAGTTTCCCGAGTTCAATGAGGGCACTAATCTACATATAATTCTATATGCCACAATGCTCGAGATTAAAAGTTGAATTTAATGAAAATAAATTAATATTTATACAAAGTCTATACTTACATTTATTTTGAATATCTTGGGTATTATAATGTACTTGTTGGATGAGGAACTTCCAAGTGGCCTAGGATAGGGTGAGCTCCTTGGCCAATATGGGTGAGTGACACCTATCATTCTCCATAAACAAGTTCCTTAGTTGATTCCGGGCAAGTTCAATGAGGGATATGTCGCTGAGCGGGAATGCCCTCATCATGACTTTGTCATTAACTATCAAAACACTTGATAACGCAATCACAGGCATACATCTAGTTTCCCAATTCACTCGGCCATTTGAGAGGAAAGTCACAAAAAGAGCAACTGAATGAATACTAAATGCGACTATCTAACATAAAACAAAAAAATAAATGTGAATTTACTGCTCTATACTTACTGCATTTTTGAAGACCGAGTCGACCTCGCAATGACATTGACGTAGCGCCATGTCTTACTGAGGCTTCTCTATAAATTTGAAGTTGGCACTGAAAGAGGTTTATTTTCCTATATTTTATAGTTAGATAACTGGTGAATTCTTTGAGAGATGGATCTTATCGTAGCAGCTCGATCGCAACTAGGAAGACAGCATTTTGCCAAGGGCAATCTAACCAGTCCCAATAGAAGTCTGCTAACTCTATCAAGGAGATAAATAAGGAGAAGGATAGGGATCTGAATAAGCCCGTGGAACTCATTGCCACCCCTTAACAAAGAAAGTGAGAACTAAACTTAGGGAGGTGAGAAGATGAACCCTAGATAAGAAGGGTGAGGAGGAATGCTCTCTTTGGAGACTAGCACTGGAAGGTGTAGGCAAGATCACGCCATTGGTGCAAGTTTGCAGGAAGTACTTCTTGTGGAAAGTAAGCCCAAAAAAGACATGTTTGATTATTTAAGGATTGTAGTGCTGGGAAAGAAGTTATCCGCTATAAGAGAGCCAGTAGTATGTGTCCTCGAGCGAGATGTTGCAACATTTATCAAGTGAAAAAGACCTTAGGGCTTTGGAGTTGTGGGAGACCTTCAAGTATCACAAGGGAAATGTACCTCAACATCAACTCTTATTTGTTCTGCTGCGACTCCAACACTTGACTTATGATGAATTATTTGTGTTGTTGATGCAGGCGCGAAGAGCTAAAGAACCAAAAGATGTGGGATTTTCGGCCGAGCTTCCAATTAAGTTTGTTGATTGGTGAAGGAGAAAAGGTTGGTGCAAGACAAGGCATGGCCAATGAGCTAACTATGGTTGCAAAGGATGCCGAGTCATGCGGATCCTAGAGATACCAGTGACCTCGTCCTCCTTTGGTCAGTCTGGTGACTTCTTTCCTCCCACAGTCTCGCTAGAGGAGCTCGTGAGGCTAGCGACTATGGAGAAAATGATGAATCTCAAAGGTGTTTGCTAGCCCAACGCTCAACAAGGAGAGGTGTCTCAACTGGTAGGGATGTCGCCGAACTGAAGAAGAAAGTTGGCGAGTTGTCGAATGCAGTCACATTTAATAGGGCTTAGATGATGGCCTTGAAGAACCTCGTGGGCTCAATGAGGCCCAAATGGAGCGTCGTCAAATAGATCAAGTTTGAGAGCTTCAAGGTAGGTGCCAAGTACTTGTTAGACTACTTAGAGTGAGTCATAAGGCTAGCGCCGGCATGGCAAGTGATCTAGTATTGGGGATACTTCACGGTAATTAACGACATTGATTAATGTAATTTTTTTAATGTAAGCCAATGATGGCGAGTCATTCTAATTTTTTCATGGAATGAATAAAATTGCTTTATGCATATTTTACTGATATATTATGATGGATAGTGTAAGTGGCGAGTGAGAGTGACTATAGGAGTGTTGGGATGAATCTCTAGCAAGTAGAGGAATCGGTAGGAAAGCATTGGAAATTGTCTAACTTTTCTTCTCGTGACAAGTGAATGAGCAAGCAATTGTGGGGCGAGTGCTAGTAAACTATCTCGAGGCAATTGTTGAGATGAGGTGATATGATGACTTTTTTAGTGGAGGATCACCTAAGAATGGGCACCATTCTGGAGAAAGAAAGAAGAGGGCGATTCGAGCGAGTACAAGGATTTCGAGATCTTTCATATAGAAATTTTTTTTGCATTTAATTTTGAATTGAGGGCTTGCTCAATTACTGCATGTCGTACATTCCCTAAAAATAAGAGTGGTAGGGCCCCGTGGGCGAGACCTTTGCTTAAGATGTTCACTCTCTCTCTCGCTTCATCTTGCTTGCAACTTGCATTCTTGGCATGGCCATTCTCAAGAAGTGTGCAAGCGAATTCACTAGAAAGAAAGATTTGTCGAGTTCAAGGCTAACAGACAAGTATGCAAAGCTGGTGTTCAAGGCTTCTTGCTACAATGGAGATGACCAGCTCATCATTGAAGAAAGTGTTAATACGCTTGCTTTGGCTTGCCTATAGGTCTTAAGCACTTGGGGGCCTAAGCTCTCCTATAGGGAGTCGTTCAGCTCACTTTTTAGCTTAAGCCTACATGGCAACTAAGCTGGTTACCACAACAGTAAATCACACTCGGTTATTACAAAGTTGTGTATCTAGGACTAGTAGAATTTATTTATTTGAATTTTATTAGGAGCTCACCCAAGAGGGCAGTCCCATGCATGTTCGGTGTCGACGTTCCAAGTTCCTCGAGCACTAGGGCAAATATCCTGCATGGGAGAGTCCTTATGTTTAGGTCTCAAGGGAGAAAGAGTTCAACGAGTATTTTTTCGCAAATTTTCTTAAATAAACTTGTTATGTTCATGAAAGACTCGCATATGCAGAAGAAAATAAAAAGAAAAGTGGAATTTTTTATTACTTTTTTGAAAGAAATATAACTAAAGATACAAAGAGTAAGGGCTTCCCCTTCATTATGTGTTTTTCACCTTGCCCACAGCTCTCATGTAGCAGGTGCATGATTGGGTTAGGTCGCCTCTTATAGTAATCTCTCTTATTTTTGCTAGGAATTTGATTGGAATGTGTTGTGAGGATACCACGTCCTTTAAAATGTTCAATAGGGGTCTATTAAATATATCGTTATAGGTTGTTGGCATGTTAACAATGATGAAGTTTTCCATCGTCGTATATTGGTGATTGCCCTCTCCCTAGGTGATTTCTAGGTGACTACCCCTTTGGTGTCTGGGTGCTCGCCCAAGAAATCGTCGAGAAGTCTTTTAGTAGAAGTGAGCTAGGAAGTGAGCATGTTCATTTTGTCAAATAAGCATAGAGGACAGTGCTCTTTCTGAGCGCATTTAGCGAGTTGTTGAATCACAAGTTCCTTTAGGTGTATTGTCAGCTTGTGCTCGCCTTGGAAAGTTGTTTAGGGCATCCTAGATTGTCCTCATTATTCGCTCTTCCATTTCCTATAAGTCAGGGTGAGTGGTTTATTCAACATTGTCCATGCTCACAGAAGGTTCGTACTAAGGTCTCTTGTCAAACTAAGTTTATTTTTGGTCATTCGCTTTGATCCAAATTGACCGCAGCTAAGAGGATGTTGAATTCAAACTTGTTTGATGGATGATAGTCAACCTTACTATCAAATCCTCTTGGTGAGCTGAGAACCTATTAGTGAGAATGGAGAGCATATTGAGAATAGAAAGAGTAGAGAGGAAGGGAGAAAGCTGACGAAATCTCAATTATCTTAATAAAAAAATATAAGTAGAACACAAGAAATCCAAATTAGTTCAAAGATCTAAGGGTTCAAAGATTCAAAGTAACTCAAACACTTTCTCATCACCCATTATTTATAGAATTTTACGTCCTACAAAAAAGCTAAATAAAGAAAAATAAAAAGTGCAAGCTGCACAAAATATATGTACAAAGCTACACGTTATCTAGGATAAGTGTTTCCTTCTGATAAAAAGTACAATCTCCACAATGGGAAAATTTGAGAGGAGATAAACCCATAATTTGCAAATCCTCTTGTTGGGTCGACAACTATCATAAGAGGCTTGAGGTTGCCTTATCATGAAAGCAAAACAGAAGTGCTTGTGGGAATAAAGGGACCCTGAGCCTAAAAGTCATAGCTGAGTGGAGTGTGAGGTTTTCAAAGGTATGCACTTTCCTGCAACTGAGTCTAGCGAGCACGAAGAAAGGATCTGATTAAGACAAGTGGCAATCCATTTGTTGAATAAGCAACTTCCTAATCGCCCAGCATAAGACAAGCTCTTTGGAGGATGTGGGCGAGTGATGTTTTACTTAACATATTCCTCTACTGGTCCTGGGCGAGTCTATTCAAGTATCTGTTCCTGAGAGGGAATACCCTTGTAATGTCAAAATCGTTACCTGTCAAAACAACAGTATCGACTACTTTAGTGTCATGAAGAAGAGACAACACTTAATGGCGTCGTCTATTTCCAGCAAGGAGGTCATAGTCTCAATGGTCACCACATAATCTATGGGATCAATTTTGCCTTGGTATGACTCTAGATGAGGCACCTTGAACTTAGGTGGTGCTCTAGGCCTAGCCTCAATGGGTGCCATGGGCTTGGCCTCAATAAGTGCCTTAGAGAAGGTATTGATCAATTTTAGTTATCTTCTCCTAACTTGCCTAGACGATGGGTTATAGTCTTTTTCACTCGACCACCTATGAGTGAAGTCAGGAATAGGCATAGGCGAGTACTCTCTCAGAACATTTTTGGCGAGTTCTTGAATCAGAGGATCCTTCGGGCATACTATAAACTCATGCTCACCCTAGGAAACTGCTTAATTTTTTACAAGTGCATTTGCATCACTTTAAAATAAAGGTAAAATGTATACAATGAGCACAATCTAGTATAGAGCCTCTAATAAGAGACCTCTCAGCAAAATAAAACAAAATAGGGAAAGCACAATACAAACTATGATTGTCCATACATCATTACATTTCAAGAAGAAAGAAACAAAAACCTGTTGTTTCTTGCCAATGTGAGGCCACCAAAGTGCTTGTAGTAAGCACCAAACTATCTGGTTATGGTCCACTCCAGAGGAGAGAGGGGAGGGGGGGCTAGGAAGTTTCATAGGGCAACCCAAATTGTCTTCATTATTTGCTCTTCTATTTCCTACAAGTCATGGAGATTGGCATATTCAACGTTCTCCATGTACGCAGAGTGTTACTACTGAGGGTCATTCATCAAATTATGCCTTTTTTTTCCGGCATTGTCATTGATCCACAATCGCTGCACCTAAGAGGATATTGAATCCAAATTTATTCTATGGAAGATACCCAACTTTACTAAAAAAATCTACTTTGTGAGATGAGAACCTATCAGAGAGAATGGAGAGTGTAGAGAGTAAAAAGAACAAATAGGAAGTAAGCGGGAAGAATCTCCACTATCTCAATCAAAAAATTACAATTAAAGAATACAAGAGATTCAGAAAAGGCCAAAAGGTCTAAGGGTCTAAGATTCAAAGAATCCCAAATTATTCCACATCACACAATAATTATAGGATTTTGAGGGCTACAAGAAAGACCATACAGAGAAAAATAAAAATACATGCTACACAAAATACCTATGCAAAGCTACACGTCAATCTAAGGCATATATCGCCTCCTGATTTGATATAGAAGGGTGACGTCGACGATCAGACAAGCTATCTATTTTCCGGCAAGCTCAACAAGGGCAAGTCGAAGTGGGGTGAGTCTATGAGCGAGTCCAAGTGCAGATGCACCCGTAGCTAATAAATCGTCTTAGCGGATCGGTGAATATCTTAGTAGGCTTGAGGTCGCCTTGTCATGAAAGGCAAGCAAATGTATTTGTGGGGATGAAAACTCTTTGAGTCTAAAAATAATAGCAGAGTAGAGCGTAATGTAATTACTCAGATAAATAAATTTTTTCAGGAGTTATTATAAGTCAAATTTAAATATCGTCTTCGCTATAAGATAGATAATATAGTATTTTAATTACAAAAAAATTTACATAAATTTTTTGGACTAGTGATGATCTTTAAGAAATTGACACATGTCGGAATAAGTAGAGATTTTGAGACTGGTAAGTGTATGTTTTGCAAACCGATTTCACCAAAATTTTCTAAATAAAATGTATTATTTTATAGATATGTTTTATAAATTTTGAAACCCCAAGAGAATTTATAAGCATTTGTATACTGAAAATTTGATTAATTATATAAGTATATTAATATATTATTATTATTATATTAAAAAAATCTTTAGCAATTAGTTTATTAAATAATTAAATCATTTGATTTCTTCATTTTGGTTAAACAAAGAGCGACTTAAGAAAATGAGAGAGAAATTTGAGAAGAGAAATGCATTGTTCATATTACTGTACAGATTTATTATTAACACTGTTATTTATTCTTTGATACAAAAAGCATGATATAAAAATTAAGCACGTGATATACATAATATATTATGCATGTGATTAAGATACTGATTTAATACTGACATAGAATAACTGGATAGCATGTGTACGCTCCTATATGATTTTACTATATATATTTGCATTCAATCGTCTTTATAAACGATTTAATTTTATCATTTTATACGATTTCTATATTAATTATAATATTGATATGAGATTCCTAACGATTTATTATCTTTCGTGCTTTACAGTTTTATTATTTCTACATTGATTCAATAATCATTTGAATGCAACTATTATGATTTGATTATTGACATGCATATTACTCATTTACCTTATGTTGAATTCATTTGTAGGTTTTGGTGACCAGCAAGATTTTTTAGCTCATCATATGTTATTAAATATTTTCAAGTTAGGACAGAGGATCAGGTGTGTGAGATTGATAAAATCATGATTCCTCATGTTATGTTTCTTTTTATTTTAGTTATTCTTTTGTACTCGGGATAGAGTAATGATAGTATGATTATATAGATCATAAGTAGTGTATATGATTTTGGTAAAAGAATATAGATGTGCATATTGATATTCTGAATTATAGAATTTGTTTCTACTGTTTATTACTGATAAATGATATTAGATGGCTGTGGTTGTTATTTATTAAAAGATAAAAAAATAATTCTTCCAATTTAAATTCTAGAGCATCACACGTAAGGTCTTTTGGGTTAAGTACTTTCCTGCTGCCTAAGTTAAGCGACCTCGAGGGAAGGATATGATTAAGATGAGTGGCAATCTTCTTGTGTGGGCTCCGAAAATTCGGCCCCGGCCTCCGCTCGCTCTTCTTCTTATTCGGCGAGGGAGTTTTAACGAACTAAGTTCCGGGGTAAATTTTGGAAGGCAGATGGGTTTGTAGATAAGACACTACCCAGAGATTTCGCCCTCATTTTGTGAGGACTTTATGATCTGAGTTCTGGTTTCCTATAGGCGCAAGCCCCTATAGTTAATTACCCCTCCCGATCACGAGAGAGAACTTTCGATTAAGGCTAGTCGTCAATCAGATACGTAGAGAATACGTGTTATCTGGCATATAGTAGCAGCAATGAGTTTGGATTTGAAAATTTGAGAATTTGGTTTGAAAATAGTTGGAGAATTTGGGAATTTGATGGTTTGATATTTGAGAATTTGAAGGTTTTTGATATTTAAAATAGAAATTTCATCATCTAGCACTTAAAGCGGATGGTGGGGGAATGGATGATAGACCCGATTAAGATCCCATGGTTCCGTCGTCCCGGGCCATCGTGGTCCCTGGTCTACTTAGTCAGAGGAGGTAGTCGACCCAACCTGACAGAAGGATCCTTGTCGGCAGCCATGGGTTGCTTCGTCCAAGGGGACCTTGTAGACCGGGGTTGAATGTTTGTCTAAGGGGACAAATTTGAATCCACCTTAGCTGACAGAGGGCTTTGTGCCCTATCGATCATATCCTATTGATTCATATCTCAAGGATTTAACGCCATTAAGGAGCGTATTGGCTCTGGCCATAACCGCTATCTGTGGTGCCATTTGGCGGCAAAACCACTCGGTTCAGAGGGCCCCGGGTCATAACCGTTTACCTGCAGTGCCATTTGGCGGCGAAACTGCCGGTTAGAGGACACGTACCACGTCCTTACTGGCAAGAGATTGTTTGAGAATGGATCCTAGTGATATTTTCGACTAGGCATTTCGCTCTTTGTGAGCTGAAGTAATATTTCATATTTGTCCGCCTCGACAAACTTTTGCGGAGGGCGGATGATTTTTGCTTTAAGTATGTTGATGGATTTATTTCATTTTTAAATATATTTTTTGGACTTTGGAATTTTCTTGGAATTTTTATGGATATTTGGGAGATGTTTGAAAAATGTTTGGGAACCCCTCCGGTTGAGATCTGTATTCAACACGGCCATCATCGGGGTGTTTGGGGTCATTTCCATTTAAGGCTTGAACCTTGTCGACCCTATCAACTTATCGATAGGGGATCGGGTTTCTCGTAGGCTTTGTGCCTTTTGTTTAGTGAATTCTCTTGATTTTAGGCTTTGAAGACCTAAAAAGAATGTATTTAAACAAATACACCGTTCGATACAACCGTGTATTTTGTTAGGTAGTTCGAATCTTGTCGACTTCTATTGATCCGTATAGAAGGATCGGATTCGAACTTGAATTCACTTGTCAACCCGCGCAGCATCCATAGGCGTCACGTGTGTACCAATAACACGCTCGCCAGGGCCCATGCGGGTTGAGATTGTATTTACCCCTTGTGTACCTATGTGTATACAAACTAAGGTGCACGTGCAGGGGTACTTTGAAATAATTATAGACGCCTTCTATCTGCTTGTATCAGAGGTTGCAGATCCGGTGGCGATTTGGTCTTGATGTTGACCCCCTCCCCCTTTCTCAATCACCGGGGTGGATTCCTTTTTGGACTTCGAAGTTCGTTGCTTTGAAGAGAACTCCCTTTGAGATCGTCAGTGTAGTGGACTTGTTATTTCTGATATTTGTGGATACCAGAACTGTTTTCCTCTTGAATTCAGGGATTTTGGGACACCGAGAAGTTTAGCTCGGATATGTTCAAACATCTCTTCCATTCTGCAAGAGGTGTTCTTTTTTGTACATCGAGCTATCTTTGTACCCGACGTGCTTGTAGATCTTAATCACCGTTGTTGTAGGTGACACTGCGCTTGTGCCCACAATGGTTCATTGTACCTACGATATATCCACTGTTGTTATCCACAAGCGGCTCGTATTTGTCTGTAGAGATCCGTTGTGTTTGCTACGAGCTCCTAGGAATGTTCGTAGGAGACCCTCGTTTCTTGCATCACATTCACCTTTCACCAATCTCAGGTGGGATTTGCTGAGATTGCACTTGTCTGTAAGGACGGATCTTTGATTATTGGTCTCCCGTATTGCCTTCTCAATCAACAGGCAATCTTGTAAGGAGCATCATTTTTTTTGTGTGTTATACATCTCCATTTGTAAGAAGGCGATGTATCTGACTGCCATTGAAGAGTTGTTGAATGAAGACAATGGCCCTTGTGATATCATTGAGCTTGTATTGTTGCTTATGAGTGAGCAAATAATTTATTTATATTTGGGATGTTGACGAATGTCCTTCCTCCATTCATTGATCTCCACTAGCATAATCAAATTTGATGAGTGATGTTAAGATAATTATACATCCATTTAAACTTGATTATCTAGTTACGGTTCAGATTTGGGTTCATGTCCACTATGCTTGATCCGAATCAAGTCCTGGTGTTTGGATTCTTCTGAAGTCTAACTCAAATCCTTGCTTGAGTTTAGATGTTTGAATCATATTTGTTGTGCGAACCAAATCCAATTTTGAGTTCAAAGTGCTATGTCCCTTGCAGTCCTTTGAGTTCAATTGAATGTTCAAATTACTTTGGGTTCAAAATATTCTGTTCAAATCTGAGTTTGAGTTCACATTTAAGTCCTCGTAGTCTTGTTGAGTTCAAGTCCGAGTTCAATCAAGTTCAGTGTCATTTGAGTTCATATTTGAGTCCCAATGCTTTGTTCTTTGTAGTCAATCTTGTATGTCCAGGTTCTTGTAGTCTTGTTTAGTTCAAATTCGGATGCACAAGCTCAAGTTCAATCTCATTTGCACATTTTTTTTTTATTTGGATTCAAGTTTATTTAAGTATATTGAATCAAGTCCACAAGTCCACCATTGTTCTTTGAGTTCCATCAAGTCCAGGTACGATTTCACCCGAAATTTCGGCAGCCTCCCGGCGTCTCCCCCGTTTTTGGGGAAAACTACGAGAAAACTGGGCCTTTCCCACCACGCGCAATAAAGGCGTGTATGGTAGGTGCCCTCTGACGAGGACACCGCGGCCGTGATTTTTTGTTCATCCCACCACGCGCAATAAAGGCGTGTATGGGGTCTTTGGCGGTACCTGTTTTAAAAATGCACAGTTTGCTTTCCCCCCGCTCGGGGGTACTTATGAGTGACCCCGCCTCGCCGTAGGTGCCGCACCGGGGTCCCTTCCCACCATGTGCAATAAAGACATGTATAGGCGGTTTTCCGGTGCGCCACGAACGTCGAAGTAGAGTTTAGGCGATTGCTCGCTTCGTCGTAATCATCAGACCGGCGTCCCATCCCACCACGCGCAATAAAGGCGTGTATAGGAGTTTTTCCGGTCTGCTGCAAACAACGACGCGAGAAATCTGAGTTTAGAGAGTTCGTACCTTCGCGGGCTTTATCGGTGGCTCGTTTAAGAATGCGCAGTTTGCTTTCCCCCCGCTCGGGGGTACTTATGAGTGACCCTGCCTCGTCGTAGGCGCCGCACCGGGGTCCCTTCCCACCATGTGCAATAAAGACATGTATAGGCGGTTTTCCGGTGCGCCACGAACGTCGAAGTAGAGTTTAGGCGATTGCTCGCTTCGTCGTAAGCATCAGACCGGCGTCCCATCCCACCACGCGCAATAAAGGCGTGTATAGGAGTTTTTCCAGTCTGCTGCAAACAACGAGGCGAGAAATCTGAGTTAGAAAATTCGTACCTTCGCGAGCTTTGTAGACGTTGGCACGAGGATCGAGGGAAGCATTTATCATTTTATTTTATATTTAATCATGATCAACCATAATTAATTATGACTAATCACAATTAATTATAATATAAAATTAAAATGGTTCTAATTAATTATAATAACTTATAATTAATTATAAATAACCTTAATTAATTATAAATAATTAATATTAATTAGTTTTAATTTAAAAATATAATAATTAATCATAATTAATTAATATCAACCTCAATTAAGATTAACCATAATTAATTAAGATTAATTATGATTAATTACTTAAAATTAATCATAATTAATTATAATAATTATAATTAACCTAATAATTACAGTTAATAAAAATAATTAATTATAATTAATCAAAATAAGTTTTAGTTAAAACCAATTAAAATTAATTACTTAATATTAATCTGTAAATAATAATAATTAAAAAAAAAATTAATTAACATTAATTTTAATTAAAATTAATGTTAATTAATTTTAATTAAAATTATTTAACCCCTCCCCCTTTCTTTGCTTTGGGGGATTTACGGGATACAGCCGAAGAAGCGCGCGTTGGAGAGAAAGTTACCTACACAACAAGCGTGCTCTCGTGTTGCTTCCGATCAGAATGTCCTAACTTCAGGTCCGATCGAAAAGGGGAGGTCGATGCTGCAGTGGTCTCACAGCAAGGGAGGAGTTAAGCCGTCTCTCTCTCTCTCTCTCTCTCTCTCTCTCTCTCTCTCTCTCTCTCTCTCTCTCGGCTTGGAGTCGGCACGGGCAGAGCTCTCGTCGGGTTGAGCTTCGGCACAGTGAAGCTAGGTCGGAGCTCGACGGGGTAAGGGAGTAGAGGTTGGGATTTGATCGGAGAGCTCGGGAGATCCCGTCAGGGTCGGGACTGGGGTCGGCTAGGATCCGTCGGGCTCGGCTGTGGAGATGGGAAGCAGCGACGGGGGATCGCGAGTGGGAAGAGAGGAGCTCGGTCGGAGGAAGATTGGGAAAGCAGAGGGAGTGTGAATGGGAGATGAGCAGTGGGTTCGGCTTCACTTTATAGCCGCGAATGGGGCAGCGATCGAGAACGAAATGCGGGATTTGGGCTGGATTTCCGCAGAGATCGCGGGAAGCGACGCGAGCGGCGCCGAGTGCACAGTAATTCAGCGGGATTCTTGGATCCGATGGCCAAGAGGTTTGCATGCTAGATTTTTTTTGGTTTCTTCCCTCTTGTTTTGTTTATACAGAGGTTAACAAATGCCCCCCAACAAATGTAGTACGCGTCTAGAGCGAATCACGTTTGTTGTAAGCTGTTTGACCCCGTGGATCTCTAGATATTTGTTCTAGATGTCACACTAGGGCTTTCATTTAGTGTATCTCCAAAATTTTGCTTGGATGTCACACTGAGATTTTTTTTTTTTTTTTTTTTAGTGGATCTCCAAAATTCGTTTGGATGTCACACTAATCTCCCTTTCTCTTTGACTCTTTTAGATGTATCCATAGATGATTGAGATACTGATTTTCTTTGTCTTGTGCTTTGTGATGCGGACATTGATGGAGAATTATCTGATTTGTCTTTACTGACTTGTCAAGTTATTTTTGTACCTTCGGCCATATGCTTCTAATTTTAGCGGGCTTGTTGAAGGAGTAGATGTCAGTGACCTAAACCCTTAGGTTTGTATTAGGTCGATGGCGAGCAGTCATCGGTCCAGAGCTTTGTGCATAGCGGACTTATTGATGACGAATTTTTTAGTTCAGCCTAAGGCTTTTTGTGAACTTTGGGATAATTTTCTTCGGTCCTTTGCTTTGTGCTTTGGCGGACTTGTTGAAGAAAAATTCCTTCGATCCTCGCTTTGTGCGTTACGGATTTGTTGAAGGATTTGCAGGTTCTGGAAACAATTGACAGTACCGAACGTAGGTAGTATCTTGATCCTTAACCACTTGAGAAGACTTTAATCTGAATCACTTGAGTTCATCAGATTGGAAGAGCTAGAATTTGATAGCTCTTTGTCCTCTGGTTGCTGAGATGGGGGTTCCTCTACTGCGGCCTTTCTTATGGCTTGTTGAGTAGATGGAGCTGCCAGCGATCCGGCCATATTTGGGCTTGTTGGATCCGACCTTATACACCCATTCAGGCTTCAGACTCGAGCTATGGGAATTGCGCTCCTCAATGCTGATTTTACTGAAGTTGGTAGATTTGGAGTCATCTTTTATGGTTGTAGATTTTGGAGCTTACGAACATTTGATAGTTGCTCGAGACTCAGCTTCTCATTGGAACTTTGATTCTCCAGTCATTTTGGAGAATTTTGCAGACTACGATCACTCAAACTTGTCGAGTCGAATTTGCCTTCGTACTTCCTACAGTCCCTACTGACGGGTTGACGAAGTGGGGGTTCCGCTACTACGGCCTTTCTTATGGCTTGTTGAGTAGACAGAGCTGCCAGCGATCCGGCCATATTTGGGCGTGTTGGATCCGACCTTTTACACCCATTCGAACCTTAAGCTTCAGGCTGTCGAAAGACTTCAAGCTTTTCCAGCTCAATTTTGTAGGAGCGTGTAGCCACAAAAGTCTCTTTCTTGACTTTTGAGTCTTGGTTTGTTGGAGAAGGTGTCTCTAACTTTTGAAAGATCACCTGCATAGACTTTGAAAAAGAAATCTTTGTATTCTTTAGCACAAAATAACATTTGGATTGATAATTTTAAATATTTATTCGGGGATCTCGGCATGCAGCGCGATGTCGACCCGAATAAATATTTAAAATGCCCCCTGTCTTGCAGGGACATCTTGGATAGGCCTTGTATCTTTGAGATTTTAAATATTTATTCGGGGATCTCGGCATACGGCACGATGTCGACCCGAAAAAAAATTTAAAATGCCCCCAGTCTGATGAGGGATTTTGAAATGCATTCTTGCTATACAAGAGAATTTCAAAATATAAGTAAACATGCATTGATAAATATGCATATAAAATTTTGACAATTGTAAAATACATTAGTCATGAAATTCTTATGCATGATATTTCTTTAAATGTCGACCGTTGATTGGCGGCATAGGCCTCTGACCGTTCAGATCGATCAATTGATATGCTCCTCCTTGGTACACCTTCTCGATGACAAAGGGACCTTCCCAATTGGATACGAATTTGCCACCAATTTTTCGGTGTGGAATGATTGGTCTTCTCAGCACCAAGACCAATTCCCCTTCTTGAAATGATCGAGGACGCACCATTCGATCAAAGGACTTTGCCATTCTTCCTCGGTAGATTTCCAAGTTTTGTTGAGCTTGTAACCTGAGTTCATCAAGTGCGTCGAGCTCTTCCATTCTGAGGCGGGCATTTTGCTCTTGAGTGAGATCGTTCTGGATTGCTACCCGGAGCGACGGTAGTTCGATCTCCAATGGTAATACGGCTTCAACACCGAACACTAGAGAATACGGAGTGGCTTTGGTTGGAGTTTTGTAAGTTGTACGATAGGCCCATAGAGCTTCTGCCATCTTCGTATGCCATTCTCTTTTATTCTTGGTAAGGATCTTCTTCAACAATTTCACCAGCGACTTGTTGAAGGCTTCCGCCAATCCATTTGCCCTTGGATTGTATATGGATGAATATCGCCAATCGATTTTGTGCCGATCAACGAACTTGTAAATTTTTGTACTCTTAAATGCAGTACCGTTGTCTGAGATTATGCGGCGTGGCACACCAAATCTGTAGACGACATTGTGGGTAAAGAAATTGATCACATGCTCCGATGTGACCTCTCTGAATGGAGCTGCTTCTGCCCACTTGGAGAAGTAGTCTGTTGCTGCCAGAATAAAGCGGTGTCCCGCTGATGACGGCGGATCTATTGGCCCGATTATATCAGTTCCCCAACATTCAAATGGCCAAGATGCTATTGTTGGGTGCAAAGGATTTGGCGGCTGATGTATAACATCACCGTGAATTTGACATTCGTGGCACCTCTTTGCGTGGTCAATACAATCTCTGACCATTGTCGGCCAATAGTAACCCATTCTCTTGATTTTAGCGGCCATTTTGGGACCTGACTGATGTGCTCCACAAAGCCCTTCGTGGATTTCTGATACCACTTTATCAGCTTCCTTGGTCCCTAGGCACCTTAGCCACATTTGATCAAAAGCTCGCCTGTATAGCGTATCATTGACAAATGCGTATCGCAACGCCCTTTTACGAATTTGTGCGGCCATAGACTTTTCTGTCGGGAGTTTGTTTTCCTTGAAGTAGTCAATGAATGACTGTCTCCAATCATTTTCGACTTCAATATCTAAACAATGCCACCACGATTCTGAAGCTTGACTAGCTTTACGTCTCTTGGCCACATGATATTCTTCTGGATAATTCTCCATAACGATCTGATGGAGAGGTAGAGGGTCACCTGGAGTTTCATCCTGCTGACTTGAATATGGAATTCCTTCTGCCCTCGGGAATTGTAATAGAGCGGGCTCCAAGATCCTACGAGTGTAAACTCCAATGAATATAGGACTCTCCTCATTAATGTTCGTCATTTCCTTAGCCAGTTTTGCTAAGCAATCTGCTTTAGCATTCTGTCCTCGAGGAACTCGAGCTATTTCAACATTCGGTATCATCTTTAGAAGCTCGAGGGCTCGCCGGTGGTAATGGGCCAATTCGACTTTACCAACCTTGTAGATACCCAGGACCTGATTTATCACGAGCTGAGAATCACCAAAGATTTGGAGATGTTGGATTCTGACATCGATCGCAATCTCCAACCCTGCTAACAGAGCTTCGTATTCGGCTTCGTTGTTGGTTCGAGGTTCAGTCAAATTGAATGAGAATCTCATTATACCTCCCTCGGGTGCTACGAAAATGAGACCGATGCCGGCTCGGGCTCTTGCAATATTTGGAGGTCGGACATGTCTAATAGATGATGCCCCATCAAAGTACATCTCCCAGAATGATAGCTTTTCACTTTCCTCGACCTGCATTATTTGCTCATCGGGCAAATCATCGTTGAGTGGAGAGTCTGCTGGGATTGGATGTGCAGCGAGAAAATCTGCCAAGGCTTGTCCTTTCACCGCCTTCTGTGGCATGTATGTGATTTCAAACTGCAATAACAATACTGCCCACCTGGCTAGACGACCTGTCAACGCTGGTCTTGTCATCAAGAACTTCAGCGGATCGATCTTTGATATCAGTGTGATTTTATGGGATAGCATATAGTGGCGGAGTTTCTGAACTGCAAAATCCAGCGCCAAACAATGCTTTTCAATTGGGGAATAACGGCTTTCTGCTCCAATCAACCTTCGACTGATGTAGTAGAGCGCATTTTCTTTGCCTTCTTCATTATTCTGTGCCAATAGTGCTCCGAGGGACTCTTCTAGTGCAGCTGTGTACAATATGAGAGGCTTCCCCGGAATCGGCGCTGCGAGAATGGGAGGATTTAACAAGTATTTCTTGATGCTATCAAACGCCTCCTGACATTCTGCGTCCCATTTGAAACGAACATCTTTCTTCATTAGTTTTGAAAATGGCTGGCATCTACCCGATAGATTTGATATGAATCTTCGAATGAAAGCCAATTGTCCTTGCAGCGAGCGAAGCTGTCGAAGGTTCCTTGGTGGTGGCATCTCCGTGATTGCCTTAATTTTGTTGGGGTCGATCTCTATGCCTCGATGACGAACAACATACCCCAAGAATTTGCCGGAGGAGACTCCAAAAGCACATTTGAGGGGATTCATCTTCAGATCAAACTTTCTGATTCTCTCAAATACAATTCTGAGATCTTTTAAATGATCATTTCGGCCAAGACTTTTGACAACAAGGTCATCTACATAGCACTCGACCTTCTGATGTATCAAATCATCAAATATGTGCGTCATCGCCCGCTGGTAGGTGGCACCAGCGTTCTTCAGGCCAAAGGGCATGACTGTGTAGCAGAAAATTCCGATGGGCGTCCTAAATGATGTATGCTTTTCATCCTCCGGCGCCATTTTGATTTGATTGTATCCTGACGATCCATCCATAAAGGAGAACATGTCGTAGTTGGACGTATTGTCCACTAGGAGTTCGGATACAGGAAGTGGAAAATCATCTTTTGGGCATGCTTTGTTAAGGTCCCGAAAGTCAATACAGACACGAATTTGCCCGTTCTTCTTCTTCACTGGGACGATATTGGCAATCCAATCAGCATACTTTTCTTCTCGGATGAAGCCTGCCTCTATTAATTTTTTTGTTTCAACAATCACTTGTTCTTCAATCTCCAATCTCATTCTCCTTGGAGCTTGCTTGACGGGTGCTACATCCGATTTGATTGCTAATCTGTGAACTGCTACATCAGGGGATAAGCCAGGCATCTCAGCATATGTCCAGGCAAAGCAGTCCCTGAATTCACATAGGAATTCTTTTATTTCTTCTATCTGTTCTTCGGGTAGGAGAGAACTAATGAAGGTTGGGCGAGGATCCTCCTCAGTTCCCAAGTTGACTTCTCTTAGTTCATCCATAGTGGCTGCCTGTCCACCATCTTCAAGCTCTTCTGGTGCAGGCTCGGCTTCTACGGGCTGTTCATCATAATCTTCAGCCTCGTATGTCTCTTCAGCATCACCATCATCGGATTCAATCTCCATGCATGTGATTGCCTGACAAGTCTCTTTCCGGAGGAATTTTCTTTTGATGAATCCAATACCTTTATATGCGTCTGTATCCTTCTGCCGTAACGGACGCGGACTCCTCCCATACCAGAGGCCCAAACTTGTACGAAGCTGTCTCTTGGTAGTAGGAATATTGACTTGCTTTCGTAGCATTCTCTGAATATTTTTGGTATTGAACCTAGGTAGCCTCGTAGGAAATACCTCTTCAGAATCGAGGATCATGCAATCCCAATCATGATTCTCCTCTTCGCGAACTCCCGTGGAATATAACACATTCTTTGGAATAGTCCCATTTTTACGGGGAGGCAGATAGAGAGTGGTGAGTTCTTCAACTTTATGCACCTCGCGCGGAATAATTTCTTTAAAATGTTGTAAAGGAACACGCGTGACTACGAGTACACTATCTGAAATTGATAGGCTGTCAATTCTTCTAGAGAACACATTCTGCACTGTGTTCATGTAAATGGAGTCGTAGTCATAATCATCATTTGAAAATTCGACCTGCCTGCTCCATTCATCCGTTGACTGGCACACTTTCCGAGATTTAGCAGGAATAACATCATCTTCATCTGTGTCACTTCCCAGATGAGGTACATGCTTCTTTTCCTTTGGAATGGTCGGCGCTTTGGGAAGAGTCGGCACTGCCTTCTTTCTCTCCACCTGCTTTTTCTCACCCTCTAGTTCAGGTCACTTTGTACTCTTTGAATTTGATGCTTTAGCTTCGAGGGAGCTCGAAGACTTTTGTTTCTTTGGCATAAAATACCGTGCATCTTCATAGACTGTTGCTTCATGAACTGTGAATGGCTGAATATCACCAGAGATCCTGAATTCTTCTCCATCTTTGAGATATTTCATACACTGGTGTAATGTTGACGGGACAATGCCATATTCATGCAACCAGGGACGACCTAGTAGCGCCTTGAATGAAGTATCCGCATCAATCACATGGAATTTAGCTTCTGTATGGAGCTCTCCAAATACAAGAGGGAGCATGAATGATCCAAGGGTTTTCTGCCCTTTCTCGTTGAAACCATGCACCATTAGTTTATCTGGCCCGAGGTGTTCCACATCAAGGCAGAGGGATCTCAGTGCTTTCAAGCTTATCAGATTCACGGAGGATCCAGGATCGATTAAGATTCGACTGATGATCAGCTTATCGCTCTCTGCAGTAACATACAGAGGGCGATTATGGTCTGGAGTTCCGAGCATCATGTCCTCTTCAGAGAAAGTAATGAATGGCTCATTTCGAGCTTGTAGAACTTCAATCAAACTACGTTCAGCAAAATACGCCTCGTATCTTTCGGGATCTTTGAGAGCCTGAATCAGAGTCTCCCGAAGGTCTTTAGACATCACCAAAGCGTCGTATATGCTGAGTTGTGCTGGGATCTTTCTTAGATGGGATAAGATATTATAATCTATCCCATTGGCTGAAGTCTTCTTTTCCTTAGGATCTTCAGGGATAATGTCATCGTTGATAATTATCTCTTTCTCCTTGTCTTTATTGGAGACCCCTTTCTTCGGTGGAGGCGGTAGTACCTTGCCGCTTCTTAACTGCACTTGAGCAATCTCCTCCGGTTCAGAGTCATTTAACGGAGCATTTTCTTCAAATCAGCCATTGTTGCATCTAGGGACTCATCTGTTGATTCAGAATCACCACCCAGGTTTACATGTCCCATCCGAGACGCTATGCTAGGGTCTGATTCGTCTCCCTCTGGAAAATACAAATCCTCCTCTGAACTGTAATCCATTGACAAAACCATCATACAGGATTCAGAGGGTACTTCTGTGTATTCCTCTTTTGTCAAAGTACTCGGTGTCACCGAGATGACCCGACATATTTCTATTGGAAGAGAATTCTCATCATCTTCTCCGGCTTCGTCTATCTTAAGCTCCGACATGAAGTCAGCGAGCTTGATAGGTCGCCTCACAGTCTGGTAGTACTCATCCAAATTGTCAATAACCCTCTGAGTTACAGTCTTTTTTTCTTTAGGCTTCTTCAGCTTGGTTTTCTTCTTTGATGATTTCTTCTTTTCAGTCTTTGAAGTACTAACTTGATTGGAAAACTGTTTTGAAGTAGAAGGTCGTACCTCCGGCAGTGCCTTCAAATCTATCATTGGCTCAATAGGAGACTTCCACTTTACACCTGAAACTCCTTCAAGCTGCTTCAACATTTTTACAGTCTTCTTGGAGATCGCAGTCTCCCACTGTTCTTCTTTAATTGGCTTCTTTTCTTTTCTTCTTTCTTCAACCAGGGGTACGGAAGAGGACGTGACTACCCGAGCTGATTCCTTTTTAGGGTGAGACAATACATTGTCGGACAATGTGATCTCTCCCTTATGATATTTTCTTTCAAGCCAATCCTTGAAGATGCAACAATCTTCAATAGGATGACTCAGCACCCGATGATATGGGCAGTAATTTGGGTCACCAGTGTGCTTCGACTCTTCGGGTCTCTTGCATTCAGGCAGTTCTAGACCCAATTTCAACACTTGTCGAAATAATTTGGCGACACTCTCCCTTTTGAATGAATATTCTTTATTCATTTTATCTTTGAGGGATTGGAACGTTCTATCACCAGTTCCTATTGCTTGTCTCTGGCCTCCAGCCTGATAAGTCCGTGGCTTATCATTTCCCCCTAATATCAGCTTCGGTTGGGGGTTGGGGTTGTAGGCCTGTTTGGGCTTTTCTTGATATTGCATCGGCTGTTTGCCCTTGTCTACATTGTAAATCATTTGTTTTTCTCTATCAGCTCTAGAGAAGAATGTAGAGTCGGCCTCACCCCTTCTAGCACCTGGGGCCTTAGCCTTCTTGGGCTTATCAGAGTGATTTTCTGATCTGGAGAAATTCAGCTTTTCAAACTTAGCCACTCTATCGAGCAAGTCTTGAAATGTGTTGATTGTAGCCATGCACAGGAAGGGTTGCATCTTGTCATCAATGTTGCCCATTAACAACTGTACGGCATGCTCTTCTTCTAACTGTTGCTCACATTTCATGCTCAAATTTCGCCAGCGAGTGATATATTTAGTCACTGATTCTTCTCTTTTTCTCTTATCCAGAGCGAGGTCAGCGATCGTAATCTTCTCAGTTGCACTAGCGAATCTCTTCACGAACATATTTTCTAATTCTGCGAAGGTCTTCACAGAATCATTTGGCAGTTCAGCGTACCATTCGAAAGCAGTTGCTGTCAAACTATTAACGAATTGTCGGAAGAGTAGGGCGTCATTTCCTCCTGTATTCCCACAGGTGGCTTTAAACTGTGCCAGATGCTGTCTGGGGTTGTTATTACCATTGAAAGTGTTGAACTTTGGAACCGAATACCCTTTTGGGTATGGTACTTGGTCGTATTCAGCAGGATACGGACGACCTTTGACCACTAGTTTCTCTTCCTGATCAACAGCTATGATAGCCTTGATCCTTTCTGTAATAATCCCTTCCAATTGTGCAGTGGTCACAGGTTCAGAAGTACTTGCAACATTTTGTGGAGTGGGCTGACGGATCACATTATGAGCCTCGTGACCATCTTCAGGAGTGCCCCGTACTCCTGAGACTTGAGGCATTTGAAAGTTTGGAGGATCCGGAGGAGGATTGGGCATGGCACCAACAGCAACAGTTCTCCGCATCATTTGCATCATTGCCCCCATCTGAGCCATCATCTCAGTCATTTTCTCATTTAACTGAGAGATTTCTCTATCTTTGGCTCTCATCTGTCGCTTCATATGTCTCTGCATGTCTGCAAGCGTGACATTCTCATCAGCGAAGGGATTCTCCTCGGCTTCTTCTCCTTCTTCTTCTGCTTGGGAGTGACCACCTCTGCCAGTGGTGGACCCAGCTTCACGACGACGGTGATAAACTCGCCTAATCGGGGGTTGTTGATCGTCTTCATCTTCACCCTCATCATAATAGGTTTCCTCATTAACATTGGTGTGTCTCACCATATAGACAACTTCCATGTCCAGAGTATTATTTGTTTCTTGAATTTCTTCTTCTAAATTTTCATCTAGAAATTCATCAATGTTTTCTTCCCCTTCGAGGTATTCTTGTATGTTTTCGTCCTCTTCAAGGAATTTCTCTTCTTCAATGTTTTCTACCCCTTCCATATTTTCTTCTTTTTCTAGTATTCGGATCTCCGAGCGGCGCCGCCACTGGATTTGCGGTTCTTGGTTAGGTATGGGGACTTCTTCAACCAGTGGACTGCGGTCGAAGTTAGTCTCTTTCTTTGGAGGGGATGGAGGGCGACGGGATCCCCTGGAGGATTCTCCAAGGTGTCTACCGTTTTGAGGAGTGTCATTATGGGTCTTTTTAGGGGCCCATTTTTGATGTTGTTCGTAGATTTGGGCGGATCTCCGGGAAGCCTCACCAGATGTCACGCCCAGTTCAGTTCCTCTTTCTCTTCTTTCTTTTTCATTTCCTCGAGGCTTTGGCCTCCAGACTTGTTTTCCTTTCCACCGGGACCTTTCAGTGGTGGATCCCTGAACATATGGTTCAGGTGTCACACCCCGATGTTCACCGCGTGAGACATATCTTCTTTCTCTTCTTTCCGTCACAGCAGATAGACGTTCTCTTGGCGGAGTTCTTCTAGCCTCTATCACTAAGGGCCGTTGGAACTTCTTCTTTTTCAGACCTTTCTCCTTCACAGTCTTCAGGACCCGATAGACCCGGGCTGAGAGAGTTTCAGGTTCCTTTCTCTTTGGAGGAGCTGGGACTTCCTGTCATTGCTCCCAGAAAGACTTCTTCAGCTCACCAGTGGAGCTATTCCTTTTCACCCATTTTAAATCAGAAAATTTGTTCCGGGTAGGAACATTGGCTTCAGTTACTTGGGCCGGCAGATTTGATGGGTGGATTGGGAGTTGTTGTTGCTGAGCTCGGAGTTCAGCATTCATCTTTCTCCTTTGCCTCCTTGTAGGCCTTCCTCCAGATGAGGAGGCCTCAGCATCGTATTTCCCAGGTGCAGATAACCTGGTCGGCAGGGGTGTGGTGTTTGTAGTCACCACAGAGACTCTTCCACCATTCACAATTCTCTTGGTGGCTGGGACTTCTGATTGTGATAGTCGTTCAAACACAGAAACCCTCCTACGAGGATTTTCAGCAGCAGGTCGTTGTGCTGGCAGATGCACACGACGGGTAACAGCTTCAGTAGACTGGGGCCTCCTGGCAGGCCTTTCAGCATTCCTTCCATTCACGGGAATGGCGGCAGTCCTTGCAACGACTGCAGGAAAATCAACACTACCAAATTGGATGGTAGCTCCGGCATTTCCGGTCTCAATAATAGCATTCGCCAGTTGAATCCTGGCTCCTTGTCCCAGTTGGACAGTCATCGTCGTGTTCTGTAGATCCATCTACATAAATGAAAGGCAAGGGTTAGTAATCAGATTCTGATACATCACCCCGCACTTTCAAAATGCAGAGACTTACACAGAACACAAAAATAAGAGAAAATAACATTAGCAAGCAGTTCAAATAATATAAATCTAAAATACTGCTAAATATGTTATCTCAATGGAAAATTTTTTTTTTGAATGATCATTTTAGAAAATTCTGAGTTTTGAATCATTAAACGATCATCTTGAAAGACTCAAAATTTTGAGTATGATTTGATATAACTGCTACTATAGCACTGAGGCGACTAGCCAAAGATGGAAAGAGAAACCAATCCCCAGCGGAGTCGCCAGAAATCTGTCGGCTCCGAAAATTCGGCCCCGGCCTCCGCTCGCTCTTCTTCTTATTCGGCGAGGGAGTTTTAACGAACTAAGTTCCGGGGTAAATTTTGGAACGCAGATGGGTTTGTAGATAAGACACTACCCAGAGATTTCGCCCTCATTTTGTGAGGACTTTATGATCTGAGTTCTGGTTTCCTATAGGCGCAAGCCCCTATAGTTAATTACCCCTCCCGATCACGAGAGAGAACTTTCGATTAAGGCTAGTCGTCAATCAGATACGTAGAGAATACGTGTTATCTGGCATATAGTAGCAGCAATGAGTTTGGATTTGAAAATTTGAGAATTTGGTTTGAAAATAGTTGGAGAATTTGGGAATTTGATGGTTTGATATTTGAGAATTTGAAGGTTTTTGATATTTAAAATAGAAATTTCATCATCTAGCACTTAAAGCGGATGGTGGGGGAATGGATGATAGACCCGATTAAGATCCCATGGTTCCGTCGTCCCGGGCCATCGTGGTCCCTGGTCTACTTAGTCAGAGGAGGTAGTCGACCCAACCTGACAGAAGGATCCTTGTCGGCAGCCATGGGTTGCTTCGTCCAAGGGGACCTTGTAGACCGGGGTTGAATGTTTGTCTAAGGGGACAAATTTGAATCCACCTTAGCTGACAGAGGGCTTTGTGCCCTATCGATCATATCCTATTGATTCATATCTCAAAGATTTAACGCCATTAAGGAGCGTATTGGCTCTGGCCATAACCGCTATCTGTGGTGCCATTTGGCGGCAAAACCACTCGGTTCAGAGGGCCCCGGGTCATAACCGTTTACCTGCAGTGCCATTTGGCGGCGAAACTGCCGGTTAGAGGACACGTACCACGTCCTTACTGGCAAGAGATTGTTTGAGAATGGATCCTAGTGATATTTTCGACTAGGCATTTCACTCTTTGTGAGCTGAAGTAATATTTCATATTTGTCCGCCTCGACAAACTTTTGCGGAGGGCGGATGATTTTTGCTTTAAGTATGTTGATGGATTTATTTCATTTTTAAATATATTTTTGGACTTTGGAATTTTCTTGGAATTTTTATGGATATTTGGGAGATGTTTGAAAAATGTTTGGGAACCCCTCCGGTTGAGATCTGTATTCAACACGGCCATCATCGGGGTGTTTGGGGTCATTTCCATTTAAGGCTTGAACCTTGTCGACCCTATCAACTTATCGATAGGGGATCGGGTTTCTCGTAGGCTTTGTGCCTTTTGTTTAGTGAATTCTCTTGATTTTAGGCTTTGAAGACCTAAAAAGAATGTATTTAAACAAATACACCGTTCGATACAACCGTGTATTTTGTTAGGTAGTTCGAATCTTGTCGACTTCTATTGATCCGTATAGAAGGATCGGATTCGAACTTGAATTCACTTGTCAACCCGCGCAGCATCCATAGGCGTCACGTGTGTACCAATAACACGCTCGCCAGGGCCCATGCGGGTTGAGATTGTATTTACCCCTTGTGTACCTATGTGTATACAAACTAAGGTGCACGTGCAGGGGTACTTTGAAATAATTATAGACGCCTTCTATCTGCTTGTATCAGAGGTTGCAGATCCGGTG
Organism: Dendrobium huoshanense; assembly: GCA_016618105.1. Lineage (NCBI taxonomy): Eukaryota > Viridiplantae > Streptophyta > Magnoliopsida > Asparagales > Orchidaceae > Dendrobium > Dendrobium huoshanense. Next base: position 69,437,675 of record CM028343.1, on the reverse strand, counting down.
GCGATTTGGTCTTGATGTTGACCCCCTCCCCCTTTCTCAATCACCGGGGGTGGATTCCTTTTTGGACTTCAAAGTTCGTTGCTTTGAAGAGAACTCCCTTTGAGATCGTCAGTGTAGTGGACTTGTTATTTCTGATATTTGTGGATACCAGAACTGTTTTCCTCTTGAATTCAGGGATTTTGGGACACCGAGAAGTTTAGCTCGGATATGTTCAAACATCTCTTCCATTCTGCAAGAGGTGTTCTTTTTTGTACATCGAGCTATCTTTGTACCCGACGTGCTTGTAGATCTTAATCACCGTTGTTGTAGGTGACACTGCGCTTGTGCCCACAATGGTTCATTGTACCTACGATATATCCACTGTTGTTATCCACAAGCGGCTCGTATTTGTCTGTAGAGATCCGTTGTGTTTGCTACGAGCTCCTAGGAATGTTCGTAGGAGACCCTCGTTTCTTGCATCACATTCACCTTTCACCAATCTCAGGTGGGATTTGCTGAGATTGCACTTGTCTGTAAGGACGGATCTTTGATTGTTGGTCTCCCGTATTGCCTTCTCAATCAACAGGCAATCTTGTAAGGAGCATCATTTTTTTTGTGTGTTATACATCTCCATTTGTAAGAAGGCGATGTATCTGACTGCCATTGAAGAGTTGTTGAATGAAGACAATGGCCCTTGTGATATCATTGAGCTTGTATTGTTGCTTATGAGTGAGCAAATAATTTATTTATATTTGGGATGTTGACGAATGTCCTTCCTCCATTCATTGATCTCCACTAGCATAATCAAATTTGATGAGTGATGTTAAAATAATTATACATCCATTTAAACTTGATTATCTAGTTACGGTTCAGATTTGGGTTCATGTCCACTATGCTTGATCCGAATCAAGTCCTGGTGTTTGGATTCTTCTGAAGTCTAACTCAAATCCTTGCTTGAGTTTAGATGTTTGAATCATAATTGTTGTGCGAACCAAATCCAATTTTGAGTTCAAAGTGCTATGTCCCTTGCAGTCCTTTGAGTTCAATTGAATGTTCAAATTACTTTGGGTTCAAAATATTCTGTTCAAATCTGAGTTTGAGTTCACATTTAAGTCCTCGTAGTCTTGTTGAGTTCAAGTCCGAGTTCAATCAAGTTCAGTGTCATTTGAGTTCATATTTGAGTCCCAATGCTTTGTTCTTTGTAGTCAATCTTGTATGTCCAGGTTCTTGTAGTCTTGTTTAGTTCAAATCCGGATGCACAAGCTCAAGTTCAATCTCATTTGCACATTTTTTTTTTTTTATTTGGATTCAAGTTTATTTAAGTATATTGAATCAAGTCCACAAGTCCACCATTGTTCTTTGAGTTCCATCAAGTCCAGGTACGATTTCACCCGAAATTTCGGCAACCTCCCGGCGTCTCCCCCGTTTTTGGGGAAAACTACGAGAAAACTGGGCCTTTCCCACCACGCGCAATAAAGGCGTGTATGGTAGGTGCCCTCTGACGAGGACACCGCGGCCGTGATTTTTTGTTCATCCCACCACGCGCAATAAAGGCGTGTATGGGGTCTTTGGCGGTACCTGTTTTAAAAATGCACAGTTTGCTTTCCCCCCGCTCGGGGGTACTTATGAGTGACCCCGCCTCGCCGTAGGTGCCGCACCGGGGTCCCTTCCCACCATGTGCAATAAAGACATGTATAGGCGGTTTTCCGGTGCGCCACGAACGTCGAAGTAGAGTTTAGGCGATTGCTCGCTTCGTCGTAATCATCAGACCGGCGTCCCATCCCACCACGCGCAATAAAGGCGTGTATAGGAGTTTTTCCGGTCTGCTGCAAACAACGACGCGAGAAATCTGAGTTTAGAGAGTTCGTACCTTCGCGGGCTTTATCGGTGGCTCGTTTAAGAATGCGCAGTTTGCTTTCCCCCCGCTCGGGGGTACTTATGAGTGACCCTGCCTCGTCGTAGGCGCCGCACCGGGGTCCCTTCCCACCATGTGCAATAAAGACATGTATAGGCGGTTTTCCGGTGCGCCACGAACGTCGAAGTAGAGTTTAGGCGATTGCTCGCTTCGTCGTAAGCATCAGACCGGCGTCCCATCCCACCACGCGCAATAAAGGCGTGTATAGGAGTTTTTCCAGTCTGCTGCAAACAACGAGGCGAGAAATCTGAGTTAGAAAATTCGTACCTTCGCGGGCTTTGTAGACGTTGGCACGAGGATCGAGGGAAGCATTTATCATTTTATTTTATATTTAATCATGATCAACCATAATTAATTATGACTAATCACAATTAATTATAATATAAAATTAAAATGGTTCTAATTAATTATAATAACTTATAATTAATTATAAATAACCTTAATTAATTATAAATAATTAATATTAATTAGTTTTAATTTAAAAATATAATAATTAATCATAATTAATTAATATCAACCTCAATTAAGATTAACCAAGATTAATTATGATTAATTACTTAAAATTAATCATAATTAATTATAATAATTATAATTAATCTAATAATTACAGTTAATAAAAATAATTAATTATAATTAATCAAAATAAGTTTTAGTTAAAACCAATTAAAATTAATTACTTAATATTAATCTGTAAATAATAATAATTAAAAAAAAAAATTAATTAACATTAATTTTAATTAAAATTAATGTTAATTAATTTTAATTAAAATTATTTAACCCCTCCCCCTTTCTTTGCTTTGGGGGATTTACGGGATACAGCCGAAGAAGCGCGCGTTGGAGAGAAAGTTACCTACACAACAAGCGTGCTCTCGTGTTGCTTCCGATCAGAATGTCCTAACTTCAGGTCCGATCGAAAAGGGGAGGTCGATGCTGCAGTGGTCTCACAGCAAGGGAGGAGGTAAGCCGTCTCTCTCTCTCTCTCTCTCTCTCTCTCTCTCTCTCTCTCTCTCTCTCTCTCTCTCTCTCTCTCTCTCTCTCTCTCGGCTTGGAGTCGGCACGGGCAGAGCTCCCGTCGGGTTGAGCTTCGGCACAGTGAAGCTAGGTCGGAGCTCGACGGGGTAAGGGAGTAGAGGTTGGGATTTGATCGGAGAGCTCGGGAGATCCCGTCAGGGTCGGGACTGGGGTCGGCTAGGATCCGTCGGGCTCGGCTGTGGAGATGGGAAGCAGCGACGGGGGATCGCGAGTGGGAAGAGAGGAGCTCGGTCGGAGGAAGATTGGGAAAGCAGAGGGAGTGTGAATGGGAGATGAGCAGTGGGTTCGGCTTCACTTTATAGCCGCGAATGGGGCAGCGATCGAGAACGAAATGCGGGATTTGGGCTGGATTTCCGCAGAGATCGCGGGAAGCGACGCGAGCGGCGCCGAGTGCACAGTAATTCAGCGGGATTCTTGGATCCGATGGCCAAGAGGTTTGCATGCTAGATTTTTTTTGGTTTCTTCCCTCTTGTTTTGTTTATACAGAGGTTAACATCTTGTCGGATGACGAGCTTTCTGGCTGCGGAGTGTAGGTCACACTCCTTGGCGAGTGTGAGCAAGTGACGCCTACCATTCTCCTTTGACGAGTTTCTCTGTTGGACCCGATCGAGTTCGTTGAGGTATATATTCCTGTCAAAACACCTGGGTAGATGATCATGAGTATGCAGGGTCAAATACTTCCTACATCAAATTTTTGAGGCAACACCAAATTTCTAATCCCCCCGCTCCAAAAAAAAAGAAATCTAGTATAATTTCCATCTTTATTATTCAGCCCCTCCATACTCATCCATTCAATACTATGTTGCGTATGAACTAAAGCAAAAATGAGGGAGACATCAGAGCGTGGAAAGTCTATCAGAGACGTGGCCGTCAATCTACGGCCACGATTGAGTCGATGTATTTCTGAGGTGTAGTATTTATTTTCTTTATTATTATGTCATGTTGTGTTTGCTTTATTATTGTTTTCGTTTTTACCCCTTAAGAGAGGTCGTATGAAAGCCCAGTGGGCGTCGTCGCCTTTTTATTTTCTTGAATTTTTTGTACGAGGCTAAATATAGACACATTGTTCTCTTTTCATGTAATGAATGAATGATAAAAAATTTCCCTTTGTTTTGAGTTCTTGTTGGAGCTTGAGAGAGATTGGAGAGAAATTCCTAGGTGAGGGAATTGGATCACCCACTAATCTTGAAAGAGTCCGGATTCGTGGTTAGTGTTGTAGCTCTTTCTTCCTCCCTCCTCCCTTCCCCTCTATCCCCACGGCCCATCTCATCCACAACCGTCGGCCCCTCCGCAAAGCCACCACCATTGGCCACCCTTATCCCCACCCTCCCCATTGGCTAACACCCAACCCCATTCTCCCAACCTCCACCCAATCCCCACCATCCACAGCCAAGGCCCCAACAACCAATCCCTCCCTTTGAAATTCCTCCATCAAACCTTGGAAGCAAGCTTTCCTAATTTGGGTTTGTATTTTAGGTAATACAATCAATTCATAATTTAATTCTGTTTGAATTTTGAATTGGTTTCCTAAAATATGATCTTCTATTTTAGGAATGTTCCCAAAATTAATCCTATTTGAATTTTGAATTGAAATGGATTGAAGATCCCTCCTTCCTAATTTGATTTTCCAAATCAAGGAAGAGTAATTGCTTTCCCTCAAAACCCCTTCCCTGTTTGGATGTCGCTGGCCTCTACACGGTCCCCACCTCCTTATTTCTTTCCAAACTCATGTCCCCTCTTTAGGATATAAATTACCTAGCCTCTCTACCTTACCCACCTCCCCTCTCCTCACCCTTAGGCTATACAAATTCTTTCCAAATCAAAGGACCTTGATTGGGAAAGTGATTTCAGCCTTCCCTCCCAATTTCCCCCCTTCCAAACTTTAAACATGAATCACAAAATCTGAACCAAACCTCCCCAAATCTCTCCCCTTGGCCGGCCAACCTCTCTTGCCTTCCCTACTTGAATTCTTGAGAGAAATCTCTCTTTCAAAGGAGAAATGACAAGGACAGCAAAGGGGCACTTCCTTCAACGCTTCGACACAACGAGATCGATGCATGGCTGATCCCGACCTTGACTACAGCCTTGCCTACAACGAGCGAGGTTTCGTGTACATTCTTCATTCAACGTTATTCGACGTCAATCCAAATATCGACAACACCATCGAGGAATATGTGGATCGCATCCTAGATACTCTTGTCGAAGCTATAAAAGAGCAACTTGGCACCATTCAGTGAAGGATTGCAACTCAACTGTGATAAATGTTTATCGATCTTCCTTCTCTTGTATTTTCATTGTCTACCTTGTTCTTGTGATTTGATTGATTCATGAAAATCTTGTTCACTTGTTTCTGCCAAGCCAAGTAATCGTAGAACTTGAGTTTGGTTTCTATGCTTCTAATCTCATTGTTAGCATGGGGATTTTGTTTGAAAGCTACTTAATTTGTATGTTATTGATATTCTACTTATTTTGATAAATCAAGCATTTGGCAAACGGCTTAGCCTAAACGTAGGCACCCCTCTCTTGTTTTCTTTTGTCGTTTTGGGTTGCTAAAAGCTTTAATCCTAATTATTTTACTCAAGAGATCGTGCAATTTCTCAACGCATGCAATTAAAACATTTTTAGTCCTGTATCAACAAAGCTAGCAGTTAGAAGTCCAGTTTTTGAAAGTGAAAGATCAACAGAAAAAGTCTACTTAGTATCATATTATTAGATCTATATAAAATTTAAAAAAAAAAAAAAAAGATCTATATAAATTTAAGTCTGGTTATAGCATATGGATCCATATGAACAGATTATGATCATCATTATCACAATTATAAACTTGATCCTAATGATTAGGGGTTGGTTTTATGTATCCTTCAATATTGGATCCTCCTGAGTTTCATGAACATTCAGAAGAGATCCATGGAGCTAATCAAGAAAGCAACACAGAAGAATTTAGTCATCAAATTTGTTGTCTTCACCTTATTGCAGATCCCAGCATTTTAAGAAATCTAATGTATTCCATTTCTATCAGTTAACTAGCAGACATATGTAAGCTTTAACAAAAAACAATAATAATGAAAAATGAACCAAATAATAACCAGAATGAAGTATATCTAAATCAGTTACAATATGAACAAGAAATTAATCTAAAACAGTTAAAATACAAACAAGAACAATAGATACCTTCGCCATTGTTCTATAGGAGAACTCCGTTACCCCAGCCAAATGTGGTGTGATCAAGACATTTGGAAACTTTAGAATCGGATCCTCAGGATCAAATGGCTCACTCCAAGCAACATCAATAGCTAAGCCACCTAAATGCCCAGACTCAAGCTGCTGATAGACTGATTTATAGTCCAGAATCCCTCCACGAGCAATATTTATCAAAAGGGAACCCTTTCAAAGAGGACAGGTACATTTTATGTTTGAGAATATATCCTTACCTTTAATAATGCATTGCCTTTAATAGGCCATTTAGAGGAAAATAAATTCGCTTAAAAAGTACTCGTGTCCTGATGAGGCCCTTAATAATGTATTTAATTGATTTTTCTTTTAGAAAAGTTTGCAGGCTAAGTTCATCCCTATAATTTGGATACAACCTAAGTTTCCTGGTTTAAATTTCATGTTGATAATCTGTAAGGTACCACATATTTTATGTTTGCAAAAAAAATTGACACATGTAATTGCTAGCTATTTGATGAGATTGTCAACAACCAAAAACATGTGGACCAGTGTGATAGATTGGGGATTGCTATGCAAGATATGCTGAAAATATAGCTGAATTCACCAACTTCATGTGTAACTTGGCCACAGCTCATGAAGTGTCCAAAACAACCATAATCCTAATGGAATACAAGGTTTGGTATAGCTATAATTTAAATTTAAGGGAGCTCAATGACATATATAATAACGTGATAAAGTGATATGCCGGGGGGTGGGGGGTCACCTTGTGGGGCCTAGAGGAGCTAATATCGTAAGGACGAGGAATCAAAGGGGAGCTATTTCGGAGGGTTTTAATTATGTTTATTAGGGGGCGCTATTTAGAAATGTATTAAATATGCTTATTAGGGGAGCTGACTAGAAAGGTTTATTTAGGAAAAGAGAGTTGATTTGAATTTAAATTTGGGAGTAAATTAGAAAGATATATTTTGGAAAAGAGGGAGAGCTGATTTAGGAAAGCTTTTAATTGTGCCTAATGTGTTCGGGCTATTTAATGGGAAGTTTTGTCTAGAGTTTCATTGGATGCATGCTGAAATTTATTTATTCTCTTTTGGTGCGAGTTCCTAACAGTGGCTAGGGTTTGTGGTAGAGCTGAACTACCCCTCGAACATTAAATCAATTGTATCTTTCATTACTATTGAAGAAGAAATAAAAAATTTATCTCCTATATTCATATTCCTATAGTTTCTACTTATCTCCTATGCTATTTTTACATCCAAGATGCATCAAATTGGTATCAAAGCGAGTTATTTTAGAGACAGTAATAGTAAAGAAGATTGATGCGTTGGAAGGCGAGATGGAGAAATTCAAATCCATAGTCAAGGAGAAGTTCTCAACCATGGAAAAAATGTTTTCATCTATGGAAAACTAATTTGGAGCGGTGGAGTAGATGATGAAAAGGCTCATGGAGATGCAATTCAAAACCCCACCGGCAGTTCCAATTGCTAACCATACCAAGATGTGACCGAGATTCCCTTGACCGAATCTAAGGGAAAGGAGATCGGACGAGGGGTTTGACAACGAAGTTTCTTTCATCAATAACCACCACCTAGGAATCCGATAAGGCCCGAATCAGGATTTTCGGATGGAAGGATGAAATTTTTGATGGAGATGGTAGGGTGGACAACCACTATGGCTGGCATTTCGGGAAAAAGAGAATGGAAAACCGTAAAAGGAGGGGATGAGCCGAGCCATGGGGATCGGGTCATGGGAGGTGGATAGAAGAATGGTGGGATTCCTCCCAACAATCAATACATGGGGGTAACCACTAACGAGAGAGGAAGTTGGAAGATGTCGGTGTTCGATGGGGAGGATGCCCATGGGTGGGTGTACCGGGTAGAGATGTATTTTACGGTGAATGGGTTGAATAGTAGAAGCTTACGGCGGCAAGACTATATCTTGGGGGCAAAGCCCTAGCATGATTTCAGTGGACAATAGCATGGCCACTGATTGAGCAGCTGAAGGAAAGTTTCAAGTGGGGGGAGGCGCTGAAGAAAGCCATGACCAGTGTCCCATCCTTCCACCTTGAAAACAAGGTGCGTCTTTTTTTTTTGGGAATATCGATATGCTGGGGAGGGCCGACCTTGTGGGACCCAAGGGAGCTATTATTCATTAATAAAGGAGGAGGAATCATTGGGGAGCTGTTTAGTAAGGTTTTAATTATGTTTATTAGGGAGAACAGTTTAGGAAGAAATTTGATTATCTTTATTACGGGGAGAGAATTAGGAAGGTTTATTTAGAAAAAGAGGATTGATTTAAATTTTAATTTGGGAGGGAATTAGAAAGGTATATTTTGGGAAAGATGGCTGATTTATGAAAGCTTTTAATTGTGTTTATTTTGTGTTAGGAGTTTTATCTAAGGTTTTTATCGAATGTATGTTGTGTTTTATTTGTTCTCTTTTGGTGTCAGTTCCTAGTGGCAATTAGGGTTTGTATGAGAGTTCATCTACCTCTCGAATAGTAGATCAATTAGATCTTTCATTACTGTTGAAGAAGAAATAAAAAAATCAGCCCCTATATTCATATTCCTGTAGTTTCTACTTATATTCTTTTGTCATTTTTACATCCAAGACGCATCATAAACCATTGACAGAAAAGGAAATTGAGCAATTAAATTACAGACAATGAATGCTGGATGTATAGATGAAATGTACCTACTACTTTTTTTCGTAAGAATAGATTATGGGGAAAAAAAAAACAAGTGGCAGATAGCTTACAACCTTTCTCATAGAAGAAAGAAACCTTTCATCCACAATACCAACCTAAAATTTTCATAAATGAAGATAATTAGGTCAGAAATTGAAAGAACAACAGAAATGTAGGAAACACAAGGAGAATAGAAAGAGGAAACTGACCGTCTCATGATATAAAGTTAAGCATGTGACAACTATATCAGCTTCACTAGCAAATTTATAAATTTCTTGCGGACCACCCATCCGGTCAACCAGGCCATCAATTCCATCACTTTCGACATTTGATACTGGAGATAATCAAATAAGAAGATTCCATTTAAAACTGACTTTTTTTTAACAATTATTAGCGCCTGAGCATGCAAACCTTACAATTTTGCTGCAACAAATTTGGATGCCAACTTCTTTTAGTTGCAATGATCTTTACACCAAATGGTCTCAATCTCTTGGCAAGTTCAAATCCAATAGCTCCAAATCCCAATATTAAAACCTAAATAGGAATAAATCTATTAGAGTATACAATATTATCTCCAAATTTACATTAACATAGATAGTTAATTAGTAGATGTAAAAATGAATATTTAGCAAAGCAGGAAGATAGAAAAGCACATGACTGCTACATGAAAAATGTTGGTCAAAACTATGGGGATTAAAAGGTAATACTGATGGATGATAGTTTCATTTCTTAATAATGGAGTTTCAAGCTAAGTAAATACATTTATTCCAGTGATTTCAAGATCTATCTGAAACAAACTAATCATAATTAAGAGACCACTAAAGATTATTATTGTGACTTGGTAGCTTGTACTGGTGCAATTGCCCTTGGACGGTTGTTGCACATTTTGAATTGAACTTGTGATGCGGGCATCCAACCGTCCATGCCAATTCGAAGAGGAGCTGAAGATCGACGGTCGTCATCGTCCCACGTTATCTTAAATTTTATTTGTAATTTTTATTTGTATTATGAATTTTCCGTTTTTACCCTCACTTAAGAGGGTCGTCCTATGTAAGCCCTAGGGCATAATTTCTTAGGCCTATATATAGAAGCCCTTGCTTGTATAATGCAATGATGGATTATTAATAAAAAAAGAATTGGAGGCTTTGGATCTCTGTGTGAGTTCTAAAGAGGAAAAGTCCTATGGGAGGACAACCTTGTTTCCACCAGCCGCAATTTGAATCTGGGCTCATGGATTGAAGTCCCTCAGGAAGGGCAACGTAGTACCCACCAGCGAAAAGTCTGGGCTCGTGGTTTGTATCATTTTTATTTTATTTTTTCTTTGTTCTCCGTCCTCTCATCTCTAATCTCCACCATTCACCATCCATTTTTGTTTTCTTTCGTTTGATTTTAGCTAACTTTTCTTTTGGATCAAACATCAACCACTCCACCTCCATAGCCGGCCGACCACCTCACACCTAGCCTCTTCCCTCCTCCACAAGTTTTGAATTTTGAATTCAAAATAGCCTCTTTATTACCTTCCTAAATTAATCTATTGTTAACTTGGAAAGTTCCTAATTTGAATTCAAAAATATTTGAATTTCAAATCCTTTCTGAATTAACAAATCTATTTTTTGAAGTGTTCCCCTAATTCCTCTAAATCTAAAATCGATTTCAAATTTAATATCAAATCTCATTTAATGTCTTGGGCGACATACATCGTATGTGGACATCTCTCCCCCTCCTCCTTTTGCCACCCCACCTTTTCCCTCAAATATTAATTAATTCTCCTCAATTAATGCTCTAAATCAAATCCCTTCCCCTCTAAAATTTAATATTTCCAAAATTAAGTTGTTCTAATTTTGGTAAGTTTTCAAATTCAAATTCAAACAAATTTGAAATTTGAAATTCTTTCCTAAATCATTTAGCTTAATTTTGGAAAGCCTTCCTTCAATTAAGGATTGGGTAAATCAAAAATTGACTGGGAATCAATTCAAATTTCACATTCATTGAACATGGACACCCTATCCCCTTTACCTCTCTCTCTGGCCAACCCCTTCCCTCCCTTTTCCAATTAATTTGAAAATTAAAAAATTCACATGACCCCCCCCCCCCCCTCGTTCTATATCAGTTTGGTATTAGAGCATGGTTGCTCACTCGGGATGCGAACTCGACGGAGTCGAGCTCTTTTTCACCCCGAGAGAATGATACGGACATCCAACCGTCCATGTCTATCCGAGGAGGAGCTGAAGATCGACGACCGTCATCATCCCACGTTATCTTAAATTTTAATTATAATTTTTATTTTAATTATAATTTTTTTTGTTTTTACCCTCACTTAAGAGAGTCGTCCTATGTAAGTCCTAGGGGCATATGTGTATTGTTTTAGTTTCTTAGGCCTATATATAGAGACACTTGCTTGTGTAATGCAATGATGGATTATTAATAAAAAAATGAATTGAAGCCTTTGTCTTGATCTCTGTGTGAGTTCTAGAGAGGAAAAGTCCTATAGGAGGACAACCTTGTTTCCACCAGATGCAAGATGAATCCGGGCTCATGGATTGAAGTCCCTCGGGGATGACAACGTAGTACCCACCAGCCGCAGGAAGAGTTTGAGCTCGTGATTTGTATCGTTTTTATTTATTTATTTATTTTTTGTTCTTCGTCCTCTCATCTCTAGTCTCCACCATTCACCATCCGTTTTTGTTTTATTTCGTTTGATTTTGGCTAACTTTTCTTTTGGATCAAACATCAACCACTCCACCTTCATAGCCGACCGACCACCTCACCCCTAGCCTCTTCTCTCCACAAAATTTGAATTTTGAATTCAAAATAGCCTCTTTATTACCTTCCTAAATTAATCTATTGTTAACTTGGAAAGTTCCTAATTTGAATTCAAATATATTTGAATTTCAAATCTTTTCTGAATTAACAAATTTATTTTTGGAAGCCTTCCCCTAATTCCTCTAAATCTGAAATCAATTTCAGATTTAATATCAAATCTCATTTAATGCCTTGGGCCACATTCATCGTATATGGACATCTCCCCCTCCTCCTTTTTCCGCCCCCTTTTCCCTCACATATTAATTAATTTCCCTCAATTAATGCTGTCAATCAAAATCCCTTTCCCTCTAAAATTTATTCTTTCCTAAATTAAGTTGTTATAATTTTGGTAAGTTTTCGAATTCAAATTCAAATGAATTTGAAATTTCAAATCTTTCCTAAATCATTTAGCTTAATTTTGGAAAGCCTTCAATTCAGGATTGGGTAAATCAGTAATTAATTGGGAATCAATTCAAATTTCACATTCATTGAACCTGGACACCCTATTCCCTTTCCCTCTCTCTATGGCCGACCCCTTCCCTCTCTTTTGCAATTAATTTAAAAATTAAAAAATTCACATGACCCCCCCCCCCCTTCGTTCCACATCAACTTGTACCAGTATAATGTGAATTTTATCTTCTTGTACACATTACATGAACAGCCATAAGACGTTCTTTCAGTACAATACCATCATTCGAGGATTATTACACAACTTTAAACTTTCAAGGTCCTAGGCTATTGAGGCACCCAAGGAAGGGTATTGGATGATGGGATTCATCTTAGCTTGGAGGTGCAACCAACTTCATGAACTCAATTCATCAATGTTAATAATATCCAAATTCCCCGTCATGCTTTTTTGATTATCGTCCTTAGTCAGTATTTTGGCATTTAGCTCTCCTTCTAAAGAATATTCTTAATCTTTAAGAACTTGAAGTAGTCAAACCTAATCTATAGTATTTTGGAAATACGTCTGCAGGATGGGGTCTAGGGTCTCATATTTACCATTAAATTGGTTCAGTACGAGTTGTGACCAACAAATGACATAGAGGAGGGATACCTCACACGCAAACTTGGATTAGCCAAAATATTGTTGTACTTGACCTTTTTATTTTTTTTTTGGGAAGACCAAGGTCAAAGCCCAAGAAAACATCATCTAAATAGGACGTCTAAACACGATCTTTACACCTTTGGCTTCCAGATCTTACGTTCGTGCAAAAAAGCAAAACATGGCCATCCAAGGCATCAAATATTATGTATAAGGTGATGACAAAGTCAACAATATCTTAGGCCTTGATGGCTGTTCAAAATAGATAGTTGATGTAGAGCTCACTTAGTTTGACTGTCCACTTGAATGCTCGGACCTGGCTAACAATAATTTTAGAGGAAGATTGTTAATAACGTGAATTGGAAGTACCTGAAAGTATAAACATCATCAAGAAGTTTGGTGTTTGGGTCAACTTCTCCAAGATTAAATACTACACTTTTGCTTACTTTAGTATTTAGTTGAGATAGTAAATGAGTAGTTACTTCCCGTCATTGTCATTGTCCAAAAATAGGATTGAGTTAACTACTTCATTTTCAACTCCAAGTTGGAGGCTTTCTTCAATATGATGGTTGATAGAGAAGACTAGAACTCTTTGAGTTCTATGAATAACTTATCTCAATCTGGTACAACGCTCGAAAGAAAGTGGGGCTTGTTTCTTAATCGTAAAATTGACTAATTAAGCATTGCTTGTCCTATGAGCCTCTCACTAAGCAAAACAATCATAATGAGAACTTTATTTCAAGAACTACCTTCACAACATTAGAGTTAACATTGAATTATTTAGGAAAGATTAAAAAAAAAATAATAATAATAACTTACTTTCCCTAACACAAAGTACATTTAGCAGGGTTTAGTCATTAGATGATACCTTCTCTAAGTGTAGATGATATTGTATAGGTCGCAAAGTCATTCTTTAGCCATCTTACTCTTGATTAGAAGATCATCAACGTACACATCCAAGATTCATCCCTTCTGCTTACAAAAGCAAAGTCCCTCACCCTCTATATTGGCTCTCAGATTCTTCAACCCTAAAGGCATAATATTAACAAGGGATGCCATCATCAATTACAAAGCTAGTCTTCACCTCATCCATCAAGCACAATCCCAAGTCTAATGATATTGAAGTTTTGAGGGATCTAATAATCAGATACCCAGTAACTGTGTCAACTAGAGCTTTGACATGGAAGAGGAGGTAAGAATTTTTTTAGCAGGCTTGAAATTGGTAAAGTTGAAACCCATGCGCAATTTTCATAACTTCTTTACACCACCTAGTTAGAGGATCACTTAAGATATTGCACCTTCCAAATGAAATTTGTCTTCAGCGGTTACAACACTTCCTCCCACATAGATTTTGATAGCTGGTTTATTACCTAGCTTTTCCTCTGCTTAACTGGCATGTTCCCTTCATGCACATTTAAGTGGTGTTAAATTATATGGATTTCTATACCTAGCATCTCAAATGTCAACCAGGAAAGAGTATTAGAATTCTCCTTTAAAAACTCAATGAGCTACACCCCATACTCACTGTCTACATGGACGTTGATCCTTATTGTCTAATATCATCATAGCCAGTTAAAGGAAGTGATGATTGTTAGGTTTTATGCCTTCCACCTTCTCAAGGCCATCTTTGAGCACATATGGGGTTGGTGATAGAATTGCCTTCAAGCAGTAACCACAGGGTCTAACTTGGTCACAACAAAATATCATGTTCGCTCACGAAAAAATGCAACCAAACGCAACCTCCTAAGTTAGGATTTTATTCTTCATGAGGTAGATTATTTTTTTTATTAACCACCAGATTTATTTAGATTTGAGTAATAAATACTAATAAGCGAGAACCCTCATAGTTAATAGCCCTCCCACTCGTGGGAGAGCAATCTCGATTAACAATGGTTACTATGGTATGATTTTAAATTTAAGCGTACTACTTTGAGATTGGTCTGTATTAGAAATGTTTTATGGTGTAGAATGTTGGCCATCAAAATAGAAGCATAAAATTAAGTGCTAAGGAGACGAGGATGCTCAGGTGGATGAGTGGCTTTACTCTTAGATCAAAATGGGAAATGCGTATATATGGAAAAGGTTGGAGTAGCTCTAGTGGGAGATAAGATTAGAGAGAGTCACCTTAGATGGTTTGGTTGCAAAAAACGTTGGTCTTTCGATGACCCGATTAGCAGAGTAGATGTATTAGATCTGGCTTATGTTTAGAAAGTAGAGGTAGAACTAAAAAGACTTGGTTAGAAAGTATTAGAATTTAGAAATGGCCTTTTTTAATTAGATTAAAAAGAGAATTTGACTCTTCATAAGACACAATGGAGAAAATGGATTCATGTAGCTAACCCCATGTAGTGGGATAAAAACTTGATGTTGTACTGTGGCATCTATCTAGTTTAATGAGAGATATTTGTGGGGGATAGAAGTAGACCCTATGGAGACCCCTACATCCATCATCCAGGAAATACAAATGATCTCAGTCTACCAATGTTAACAAATCATAGACCGTTATGTCTACAAAATCTCAAGGATCCCGAGCATACAATTTCGATGTTTTATTAATTTGGTGGGCTTGTAAGAATAGAGGCTAACCCAAATATAATTTGAATTGGGGCTTACATCCATTGGAATGACAAAATTTAATTTAGTTAGGCTGGGGGCTTATTACTCTATTTATGTATCCAATTGGTAGGCCTTACAACCTAGCCCTATAAATAAGATCACCCGATAGATTATGTTAAAGCAGGGCTTACATCAATTGGAGTGCCCAATTTTAATTAAGATGGGGCTTTGCTGATTTAGGTTTGCTTGAATATTAATTGAGATGGGTTTGGAATGCGTAAAGGTTTTTTTGGGTTGGGCCTTACTGCTCCATTTAAGATTTACCCGAATGGTAGATCTCACTACCTAACCTTACAGGTCAGATAGCCCATTATATCGTAATTGAATTGGGGCTTATATCCCCTGGAATGCCTGAATGCATTTTAGGGTGGGTCTTTATGAGTTACCCGAAATGTGTTAGAACTTACATCCATTGGACTATCCAGATTTAATTTATATCAAAACCTACACCCATTGGACTGTCCACCATTTATTTTTGGGAGGGATTTATATCTATTATAAGGTCCATAATTTAATTAAAAGGGACTAGTACGACCTTAACAGAAGCCAAGACGAACTTATACATTAAGGATATAAGACTAGTATCCATTGAATGCCTCTTATCTCTCAAACATAATTTGTAGTATATGGTATGAGAACCCAAAACTAGCAGTAAGAGTTAAATTAAATTGGTGCTTCTCTTAATTTAGTTAATTAAGATATCAAAATCCATTTAGTATAATGAATATCAAGTTATCTCTCATAATTTATTAAAGTAAAAGAAAACATAACTGATATTTTTCACTTAAAGAAATAATGAGCTCTTGATAATTTTGCCATTTGACAAAGTGTTGACGGATGTTTAATTGTGTATAAATTTCGTCGGTTGCTCACATTACTTTTTTTTATATTTTTTCCATTGTCAGTTATACAACTTTAAATCTTGCGTTTCTTTCTGTTAATTTCAAAAGTACTTCAAGATCAACACGTCCCATGGAATTTCAAAAATATAAGATGCTTTTTCTCATGTCAATGACGTAGCTAAGCATGCTGAAGTTAAAAGTTGCATGCAATTCATGTCATTAATAAATGATTTGATATCATTAAAAAATGTAACATACACTTATGCTTGATATAAGTTAAATACTTTAGTTTTTTTTTTTTTTTTTTACATATGTAGCTAGCAAAATTTTAGAACGAAGTGCTATCATTGACTTGAATTGTTAACTTAAATATATATGTTTTTAAATTTATCTTAGAGAAGGATATTTTTATGGCTAATAATTAGTTTTAATTTTGCAGTGTGAGGGTCACTTGTCGAAAACATTTTCGTAGCCTATCAGCATCTCCTCTGCGTAAGGGGAGTTATTAAGTAGGCTAAAGCTTTTTTGTTCTTCATGGCTAGATCTAATAAGATAGATAGAACGCGGGGTCTTCATTAAAATCTTGTTCTTCCCTGCCGGATCAAAAATATGAATAACATGTGGGGCATTCGATATAGTTTTCATTCTTCCCAGTCAGATCTAAGATTAATAAAATGTAAAATCTTCAATGTTCCCAATTGAAACAAGAGAAAAAAAGAGATATGCATACCTATGCCTAATTTCCTTGTTCTTCTCTTTGTAGTTTACGAATTCCGAGCGAGGAAAGTGAAAGGGTAGAGAGGGGCTGGCCAAGATTGAGTGAATAGGAGGAGTTTGATTGGGGCCTGAGCCGTGGAATTGGGTAGGAGGGAGTATGCAGGAGTAGTAGAGGAGGACAGCAGGTATAGGAGGTGTTGACTACTCTATTGTGTGTGGGAAAGGGATGAGGAGTGTCCAATGTCTTGTGAGATACATGTAGGGGTTATGCAAGAACGTCAGAATTAGTTTAGGCAGGAGGAGAGGATTGTTTGAGCTTGCCTTGTGCAAACTGAGTGGAAGAGTAGGGAGCATGAATGGAGCGGATAACGTTGTGGCGATTGCTGTAGACGAGAGAGGGGCAAGTGCACTAGGGTGATCAGCTTGTTAGCTTTCACGAATAGGGAGGAGGTTAGGATCACGTGCAGGCGAGGTCAGCCAGGGTTCAAGTTCGAGGGTGCACACGGGTGGGCTGATCGGTTGTGTGGGTTGTTGGGGTCGCACAAGGGAGACGCAAGTAGGGGGAAACTGGTTGTGGGTGTTCAAATTGAGAAGGGCTCAAGAGCTAGAGTTTCTCATAACATAGAGGTTCGGATATGGGAAAGTGATGTGAGGTTTGTGCGATCTGCAGCCAAGGATCTTGTGCGAACTGAGAGATGTCTCGGTTAGCTTTGTGTATTAGTTTTGGAGAGTCGAGTGGTTGATGGGAGATATGAGGTAGAGCTGTAAGTGGGGGTGGTTATGTGAGGAGTTATGAGATAGTAGATTACGTTAAGTTAGTGGGTAGTTTAGATTTATTTTATATTTAAAATTCTTTATTATTATTATTATTATTAAAATATATATAAATTTAAAATTCACATAAATTCGACCTTGTATCATGTGCATAAACTTTCTATTTTTGTCGATCAAAAACCTCCAGATAATATAGGTGTCGATCTTAATTATTTTAATTGACCCAAACATGCCAAAGTTGTCTGTTTTACAAACAAATGCCATTTGAGTTATTTCAACTTTTGTTCAACATGATTTAGACAGCTTTTGTTCGTTGTTGAGTTATTTGATTGTTGTTTTTCGTCTTACTTCATTGATTTGATGGTCAACATATAACTACCTAGTAATAAAATTGAGAACAATAGTGCCAATTAGTTGGAGACGTCGCACAAAAGTTTTGAACATAGCTCAACAAAAGATAGAGTTATATGCACATGTTCTGGTCATCACTATGGTTAAGAAGGATATGATTATGTCAACCTTAAATCGATCACCTACAAGGTCTCTATGAGTCATGACCCATAATTTTAATTTATGACACATTAACTTAATTTCTCTACAATTAGCACCACTCATATGACATCTTTTTAGTCTTCAAACTAATATTGATAAGTTTCATAAGCAAAAAATTTTTGACCTCTCCTAAACATTTCTACACCCCTGTTGTAGTGTCATTAGTTCTAACAGCTTTTCCACAATTCAATTTTTTAAAGTCTCTCTAACTTTAATTTTATTGATACGACAATAAAATAAAATATCTATTTTTCATTTAGGGTGTTAAGGTCACCAAAGTTAATCATATTCTCACAATGTTCATTAAAAAAGCTTATCAAAATTTTTCAAACATTTTGTTGAATATTCTCACTAATATAAGCACTTTTTAATCTTTATCCTTAATGCATTTCACTTGAACTAAATCCTTATATTTCTTTGCTTAGCTAACTTATACATATATCTTTTGTCCTTCTTAGTATCTAATATATTGTATAAGTTATTAAAAGCAAATTTTTTTCATCCCATATTGCTATCTTAGACATTTTATGGGCCTCTTTATGACCAGATCACCAGTGTTTTAACAAATTTATTTGTTAAAAATGTTCTTATTTTATTTATTAAATTTATTAAATTTAATTTTATATGATTATTATGTAAATTTTAGCATTATCAACTTGATAACAAATTTGAGTTTAATGATATTTGGACCAACATCACTTAACTATGTTTTTATTCTCTTAACAAATTTAATTTATCACAAACGTTCTATTTAATTCATTAAATTTTCTTAATTAACATAATATCAAGAGTGACACCTATAAAATCGATGAACCATCCAACTCATTCTGACCCAACAAGATTCAAGATAATCCGTTAAATTTCTGTATTTGATCCTTTTTGCATATATTTGGAAATATTCTAGGTACATGTGATCTAAAAAAAAGTTTCGAAGGTTTATTTGCATATTTGAGCAAGTTGGAATTTTTTTGCTGGGGTGTCGAGGCGCTGGGTTCGGTGGCACTTCGGAGCCAATGATCTCAGATTTTTGGCAAAATAATTCAATGTAGCAACACTTGAGATAGCACGATGGTGTTATGGACTCTCTAAAGGAGCATGGTGGAGAGCATAGCGGGGCGCCGAAGCGTTAGGCTGAATTTTAATATTTAAAATATTTAAATCCACTCTTCCATTCAATTCATTCCATTGGAGTTGTCGTCTAGTGAGAGGAGAGGAATTTTTAAAGAGAGAAAGTCTATTTTAAACTGCTTCAAGTAATTTTTCACTTGATGGTTTAGTTTCAAAAGTTTTCCACCTCGAGGTAAAATTAATGTTGCCTATCTAAAATTTTAAAAATTCAATGGTTTTGGGATTTTCCTGATTAAAAATATAAATTCCTAGTTTTTAAATTAAGATTACTTTTAAATGAGGAAACTTACACAGTATATTATAGAGAACATAGTTATGGATATTTAAGTATTTTTCTATTAAATTTCTATTGAGTAATTTTGGAACACTATTATTCTAAAACTATAAGAAAATACTCAAGCATTGAAAAATAGTACTGTAGAACAATTATAAAGCATTGAAATATAGTTCTACACAATCTCTAATAATTTAATAGAATTCTATGTCAATGAAATTTTGCTACATTTCATTGGATTTTCTTAATTAAAACATTTTAATAATTTCTGATTGAGCAGATTGTCCAGTACGATCAATAGAAAAAAAAAATTAAATTTCATACATGTGTGTATGCACGAATAGTAAGCTAACATACATTTTTTACATAGATGGACTCAAGAAAACTAAAAAGTATAGACTATTGTATAAATTAACATATACTCCCAATCTTGAGTCATGATTCTTTAACGGTGCTTGATGTGTGCTAAACCTAAAATGATAGTACATAGAAAAAATATATGCAATAATAAAACATAGGAAAAATACAATCTAATAATGTTTGTTATCAACAAATCATAAACTCTGGCTCCCGGATTGCAACAAAATATACTGTGTATATCTAACATATGATCAAGCAACAATAACGTATAAGAAGAGCTATCAATCCTCTCAATAATTTCAAAAAAACATAATATACCTTAGACTCAACTTATTGATTTATTCAATTTTACTAACACCTTTTATAGGGTTGATTTTATTATAAACAAAATCGCAAACATGAAACTCAATGATCTTGTGTCTCTAATCATAATATTTGCTCTTCCTATCATGTGGAGACTTCAAACTTTCTATGATCAATAAATCTTTATTGTGGTATCGTCTACAAAAGCTGACCCTAACACCTATCAATCACCCACCTCTATTAAAGACAAAGAAGTCATGTATTTCGTACCAGAGAGAGCTTTATAAGGGGTTATACCTATACTTGACTGATAACTATAAGCAAACTCTATCGGCATAATATGATTCTCCCAACCACCCCTAAAATCCAAAACACAGAGTCTTAGAAGATCTTCCAATACCTAAATAGTTCTCTCGAAATGTCCGCCTGTCTGCAGATAAAAAGTCATACTGAAGTATAATTTTGTACTTAGGCCTTACTAAATACATTTTCATAATCTAGAGATAAACCGATCATCACGATCATACAAAATCACCTTTGACACATTGAGCAATCTAATAATATCTCTGACATATATCTATGCTAGCTCATCTATCAGATCAATCTGTCGGATTGGAATGAAATGGGCAAACTTCATCAATTGATCGACTACAACTCAGATAACATCATACCCATGTCTTGATATAGAAAAACTCAGAAAAATCCATCGTCACCTCTTCCCATTTCCGTTATGGAGTAGGCAACGATTACAAAAGACAATCTAGTCACTGATGTTCTGTCTTCACCAATTGATAGACCTCACACTTCAAAACACTCTTTTATATCCTTCTTCAATTTAGGCCATCATAGCATTCCATTCAAATCTCCGTACATTTTATTGTTCCTGGATGAATAGTATAGCCTGAATAACGTGCCTTATGTAGAATCTCATCTCTCAACCCACCAATAGAAGGAACCCATAATCTATTCTTGCAAAAAATGGCACCATAATATGATATTCATAGTTTAGACTTCTTACTAGCTTTGATCAGATCAATCAACTTCAGATAATTTGTATTAGACCTCCGAGCTTCTTGAATTCTTTCCTGCTATGTAGGCTGAATAATCATCTGAGCTAACAAATTCGGGTCTGTATCAACTGATGTTATATCTATCTCTAGCTCCAAATCTTAAATAAGAAAATCTATATAAGTAACTTCATATTCAAGCATATGCCACATTCGTCGTACTAGTCTGATACTGAATAAACAAATCATAACACTTAATTAATTCGAACAATCTCCTATGTCTAAAATTCATATTCTGAGCTAAAAAACTCTGATGATCAATAACAATCTCACATAAAACTTCATACAAGTAATGACTCTAAACTTTCAAAGTAAATACAATGGCAGCTAATTGCAAATCATTTGTCAGATTGTTCTTCTCAGGTGGTTTCAACTGCGGAGATGCATATGCAATAACTCTACCATATTGTATCAGTACGCATCTAAATCCTTTCACGAGGCATCACTAAAAACAAGAAATCCATTTGTACAGGAAGAGATAGTCAGAATCAGAGCAAAAGTCAAATGACCATTTAACATCTAAAAACTATCCTAACTGGTGGGGGCAAGAAATATAGCGGAGCCTATACCACTCGCCCGCACGAGTGATAAGACCGAAGACGATGACCACTAATTCACGAAACCAAATGATGAAGACTAAGATGAGGAAAAACAAACTCTTACATTTCAAATATAAGACCGAATTAAAAACAAAATTACGACGACTTACAAACTCAACTCGAAATTAAAAGACACCCTAAAGTTGCTTTACTTAGAGAATAGGGATACAAGTGGAGTGGCACTTGCGGAGAGACGAAAGAGGTTAGAAGCCAAGACGAAAGGTTGGAAAGAGCTCGCAAGATTTTCAGAAGGAATGAGAAAGAAGACGGACAAAGCTCGCAAGCTTTTCAAATGAAACCCGCAGGTTCACATTTCCAAAAATCACATATCATTCACTCTTTTAAAATATTACAAGCCCCTCATATTTATAGGTAAGAAAGGGGAATACCAAAAGACACAAATAATGAATTCACATCGGAATTCCAAACATCACAAACATTAAAAACCTAATTGCTTTTCATGGAAAAACAGCCCAAGAACCGAAGGAGTAGCCGCGGGAGCCAAGGAGGCCGGACGGAACCAAGGCGCCACAGCCACGGGAAAACCCCCTAGCTTGGAAAACCAACAGCCACCGTGGGAACCTAGGAGACAATGCACGAAAATCAGCCACCCGTGGAAGCCAAGGAGCCAAGGCATGGGAAAACAAAACAAATCTTGGGATTCCAAAAGTCATTTTGAAATCCCAAGAGACAACTTTAATTTAAGATAAGACAATAAATAAAAAGCAACATAAATACGATAATAAATGAACTAAAACCTAGCTAATAATGATCTAACTCTTAGTTCAACAAATGAACTAAAAATCAGCTCATAAATGAGCTAAATTCCAGCTCAAATTTTATTGAGCTTGTAAACTTGAGGGAGGCCAAAATTGATTTATTTTGGACATGAGTTGACCCCCCCCCCCCCCTTTGTCTACATCACTAACACTTTAGAGTCTAAACAAAAGCTACTAACTTATGAGTCAATCTCGTCAATGACAAAGAAATATGAGAAAATCCCTGAAAAAAAGTTCTGATAGTAATCATCCAATCCTAAAATATTACGAACATATGGGCTCCGAAAATTCGTCCCCAACCTCCTTGTGCTTTTGGGGAGTTTTAACAGATTAAGTTCTGGGGTAAATTTTGGGAAGTTATATTAGATTTGTAAATAAGAAACTACTCAGATATTTCGCCCTCATTTTGCGAGTACTTTATTATCTAAGTTCAGGTTTCCTATAAGCTCAAGCCCTTATAGTTAATTATCTCTTTCGATCACGAGAGAGAACTTTCAATTAAGGCTAGTCGTCAAATGAATACAATATATCCGAAGATATGTAATATTCGTCATATAGTAGCAGCATGAATTGAAATTTGGAAATATGATATTTAAAATTTGAAATGTACTACCTTGCACTTATAACGAATAGTGTGGGAATGAATGATGGACCCGATCAAGATCTCATTGTTATGTCATCCAAGGCCATCGTGGTCCCTAGTTTACTTAGTTAGAGGAGGTAGTCGACCAAACCTGACAGAAAAATCCTTGACGAAAGTCATGTGTTGCATCATCCAAGGGTACCTTTTAAACTTATGGTGAATGTTTATCTAAAGGGATAAATTTGAATCTACCTTAACTAACAGAGGGCTTTATGCTTTATCGATCATATATTATTGATTCATATCTCAAGGATTTGATGCCAAAAGAGAGCATACGAGCTCTACCCATGACCATAATTTAGGGGTGCCAAGTGGCGACAAACCAACTGGTTCAGAGGGCCCCGGTCATAACCGTTTATCTACATTGTCATTTGGCAGTAGAACCTCCGATTATAGAACATGTTCTACGTCCTAGCTGGCTAGAGATTATTTGAGAATAAATCATAGTAATATTTTTGACTAGACACTACCTCTTTGTGAGTTAAAGTCGATTTTCAGATTTTTCCTACCTCGACAAACTATTGCGGAGGGTAGATGTGTTTTTTTTTAAGCATTTAATGGCTTAATTTCAATTTTAAATACTTTTAGATCTTGGGATTTTTTGGAATTTTGAACTTTGGATTTTATGGGCATTTGGATCATGTTTGAAATATTTAGAATTAACCCCTCCGAATGAGATCTACGTTCAACATAGACATCATCGGGGTACTTATGGAGAATCTCATTTGTAGATTGAACATTATCGACTCTGTCTACTTTCCGATAGAGGATCGAGTTTATTGTAGGTTATTTTTTGTTGGTGAATCTTCCTTCTATAGAACTTGAAGGCCTAATATGAATGTTAAAAAAAAAATCTCTGTCAATGGCATTGTTATATATTTGTTTGATAGTTCGAGCCGTGTCAACTCCATCTACTCGTATAGAAAAAATGGGCTTGAACTTGGTTTATTGTTTGACCCACGTAGCATCCCTAGACGACATGTGTGTTCCCACAACACGCTCACCAGGGTCCATGCAGGTATATGATTGCATGTGCATTCACTTGTGTTTATGTATATATATCGTAGTGCATGTGTGAGGGCATTTTTGAAATATTTCAGTTGTATGGAAAACTATTATTTGAATGTGCGCAGCATTCCATTTGAGAGTTTGAACACGCCTTCTAACAGCATGTATGAGTGTTGCAAATCCGGTGGTGTGACGTCGCGCTATGATTATTTTCCCATTTCGTATAGGTAGACTGTCGTGCTCTACTTGTTTCTTTGTACAGGTAGATTATTATGTACTAACGAATCTCCTACTATAACTCATAGTGCTTGTGTTTGATGTAACTCTCTTGCACTTTATTTGTAGACAACATATTGGATGTATAATGGGTCTTTGAAAATTTTTATTTGTTATGTATCCTCTGCTTTTTGCTGGTAGAAGACCAGTGCGTCTTTCTACGGCTGAATGGTATTAATTGCATGAGAGTTGTGTACTCCACGAACTATTTAAACACTTCATGTCTTTCAGTTCATCGCATGTTGAATCTCACTGCTTATAGGAGACAGGCGCTCTACTTACCACTGCCTTATTACAGGTTATATAAGTATCTTAGCACATGTTGCGGGCTCCTTGTATCCTTCTTGTAAATGACATGTGTGTACAACATGTCTTCTACCACTGCTCATAGTTGTCTGCATTTATCACTGCTCTTCTATATTCATGTATGTGAGTTTCTCACAGCAGCTCATAGGCACTTGCATTTGATGCACATTCTTCTACGTAGCATCTTTGATGTACATCTGTGTTTGTAAGAAACCTATATGTATTGTGGATTTTGTATCCTTACTTGCAGAGGGTTTAGTGTAATTGTTTAACATTGAATTCTTATTGACTGCAAGGATGTCCTTAACATTCACTCATGGTTTAAAATTGCGCAACATGAGGCTCGCCTTGAGGCCCGCCTTTGCGCAATTTTAGTAAAAAATGCCTCGATGCTTACGCCTTGAGTTTTTTTTATGAGGCTTGCGCCTCAACTTGGTTGAGGCCCGCCTCGCCTCACTGGCATGAGGCTTACGCCTCACGCTATATATATTAAAACTTACATAAATCTTGAAGTAAATGCCTGACATTGAACTCTATAGGAGAGGAGGAAGGGGAGAAAGCAGTTCACCATACTGATGATTCAAATGAAAAACCCCTTAATGATAACAGTGCTGATGACTTATGAGTTTTATGTGATATGTTATTTTTATTTATTTTTGGAAATTGGAATTATATGTTAATGAAAAGAATACTGGGATTTGGGAAAGATAGAATTTTGAGTTGAATTATATTTCATCTTGTCTTATTATTGAGATATTTTGATTTCACTTCATATCTTATGTTTTTTTATGTTTTATATTATTCACTCATTAGTATATAAAAAATTTATCATATTATGTTTACGCAATCTTTTGATTTTGAGGCTTACGCCTCAAAACGCCTTGAGGCTAACGCCTCGCCTCACGAATGAAAAACGCCTCAATACCCGAATACGCAATTTTAAACATTGCATTCACTGCGAAATGTTTGTTGTCACTCATAGGTGAATGCCTTTATGCATGGCGAGCCTCTTATAGTGGCTTGTAGGAGCCTGCATTGGCTGTATTTCTTATGTATCTTGCCTGTGATGTGTATAATGGGTCTTTTGTAGTGGCATGTAGGAGCTTGCATCTATTATAGTCTTCCTGTACTTGCCCGCAGATGATGTGTTGAATGTATGAATGTATACATGTGTTTGCAGAGGAGCCATCACCTCTACAATATATATATATATATATATATATATATATATATATATATATATATATATATATATATATATATATATATATATATATATATATATATATCTCAATGTTGCTTGAAAATTGCTAGTTATGTCTGTATTGATTACAAGCACGTCGTAGCATTCAATGTATACTACTTGTAAATATTTACAAGAGATATACTACTTGCAGATATATTGATGTGTTCATTTTATATTGCTCATATGTTTGTAGGAGAATAGCATATCCATCATTCCATCTGCCTATTAATCAGTATTGATAGTAGGAGTTTTCTTACATTCATTGCCTACCACAGGTTGCCACTAGCATGTATTGTAACAATTTATTTGTTGTTTCTAGTAGATTTTTGCATTCGTTGTAGCCTTTTATTCTTGCTTGCAGAAAACATATGTGCTTGTGTCCATAAGAGGATTTATCGTACTTACTATGTATCTACTATTGTTATCCACGAGTGATTCCATCAGTCATTGTAGCTCATAGGGAATGGTTGTATTTGTCTATAAGTGAACCGACATCAACCGTAGGGATATCTTAACTTTTGTTGCATACTACTTGAGTATGTTTGTTCATAATTTGGGCATTGATTATGGTGACGTCTTTGCAATCATCGCATACCCACCATCATTGCTTGTAAGTATACCAGCATGTGCATTTATCAATTTATTATCATTAAATGTAGGTAGACTACAATATCCATAACTTGTATGTTGTCATCGTTTCTTAACGAATCAATGCCTTTATCCTATCAGCTAGCCACTGTTGATTGCAAGCTTGCTAATATTGATTATAAGTAAGTTGGTAATATTTATTGCATACCAATCGTCACTAATTGCAGGAATATCATTATATTCTTCGTGTTTACTCGCTTTGTAGATCAATTGCTTGTGTATGAGTTATGGCAAACATTACAAGTCTCTCATTATTCTTGTAGTTTGTATACTGGACTTGCATTATTAATATTTTCTTACAATCAATTGTATACACCTTCCAATTTTCATTTACTATGGATTTCCACTTGTTTGTTTGCATGCATACGTTGATTTTGAAGTGCTACTGTATTCATCATACATTACATGCCAAATCCTTCTAGTAGCATTTGATTGCATGATAGATAAAGATATCACTTGCTCTCATTTGCAAGTTAACTTAGTTGAACACTTCGAGTCATTTGAATTTTATCGTTCATCCTTTCAATGCATATCAATTTGATTGAATAGCTTGAAACATTTTGGTTATAACATTCTTTGCTTACAAGCCCTTTGAGAATTTGTTCTTTATTCATTATGAATCCCTTGTTCATATGTTAGTTTTCATTTAGATGATTAGGACCAATTAACATATGCGTTTGAACCTATTAAGTTCATGATTTGCACTTTTGTTAATTCTTTGGTCCAGTTTTCTTTGTAGTCACAAGTCTTGTTCTCTGTAGTTCACTTAATGTTCAATCCAGGTCCCCCGTTATTCATTTAAGTTCTCATGTTAGTTCGTTCAGTCCAATTTTCTCGATTGGTCACTTCATATTCGTATTTAAGTGCTTCAAGTTTCCTGCGTCATTTTCAAACTTGAGTTCTTAGTACAGTTGTTCAAGATCAAGTCCCCTGCCGTTCATTTTGTGCATCTGGTTCACTATCACTAAGTTCAAGCTCAAATTCATTGGAGTCTCATTCAGTTCAAGTTCCAGTTCACTAGTCACCTGTGCAGTTCATTGTGATTTGCTTCAATTCAAATTCATTTAAGTTAAATTAAAATTTATTTGATTTCAATTTGAATTTTTTGTTTGGTTTGTGTTCAAGTACCCTGTTGTTTTATTCAAGCTTGAGTTCAATTTATTGTTGATTGTTTAAGTCAGGTTCTTGCCTTTTTGTCCAAATCAAGTTCATAAGTCCCCTATTATTTGTCTACGTTCTTGTGCATTTTAAACTAGATTTTGGCAGCCTACCGGCAACTCCCCTGTTTAGGGGAAATTCTGAGAGACATAGTCTTCACCTTTATGCTACATGAGCGCATCAGGTAGGTGTTGGATGACACCTTAGCCACAATATCTTTAATCCCTGCTACTTTACATGAGCGCTTAAGGATTTTCGAGCACCTATTTTGAAAGATGTTAGTTTTCTTTCCACCCGCTATGCTGCATGAGCACTTAAGAGTACTTAATTTTTTATCCTCATTACGCTAAGTGAGCGCTCCGAGGCTTACCCGCCTAGTTGCAAGCGTCGCACCGGTTTTCCTCCCACTGTGTTACATGAGTGCGTAGAGAGGTTTACTCGCCGCAAGCATCGAGTGCAGAATTTTTGAATTAGAAAAGTTATACAAAAAAAAAGTAATTAAAAACTGTTAATAAATAAAAAGAAAAGTAAAATTAAATGTATACCTAAGATTAGAGGCTGGAGTCGAAATGGATCAAGGCGAGTTCGACTATTACAGGTGGAGTTCAGTTATATTAGGTTAAGGAGATGTTTAGGCTGATGGGCTGAGTGAGTGGTTCGAGCTAGTTGAGTGAGTTATTTAGGTTATAGAAGGAGTTGTATGTGGAGAGAATGGCTAAAGTAAATGAGGACGAGGCGTCGGCTAGGTTGAGGGGAAACTAGAGGAATCGGCTTAGTAGGGATCCGCTCTCTCTCTCTCTCTCTCTCTCTCTCTCTCTCTCTCTCTCTCTCTCTCTCTCTCTCTCTCTCTCTCTCTCTCTCTGAATCGAAAGTGCGTCTTGCGAACAAGGAAGAGGCGAAGGATGCTCGGATCTGGGAGGAAATTGGGAGGCCAGGAGATGTTTGGCGGATAATGGATTTCGAAAGGCTTGCGGGTCAGGAGGCTTTGATCGTGGGTTGAAGAGCAAGGAGGGGATAAGGGCTTCGACTCGGGTTTCTACATGAGGATTTTAGTTTGAAGGGATGGAGAAGAGGTCGTGAGCTTGGGTCGTGGTTTGCGAATGCTCGGTTTGAGGTCGGGGCTGAAGATGGTGGAGTCGGCTTGGAGCGAAGCTTTCACCTGAGATTGGAAGAGGGAGGAAGAAGTAATGGAGGGCTTTGGAGTCAGCATTTAACAACGCAATCTCGCATGTGGGAGATGGATTGGACACAACCGATCCTCGCCGAATGTACAGGGTATGGGTACTGTAGCAAACGGCGGGGTTTGAGTAGGATTTACAGAGGATATCGGCAGGATACGAGCAGATCATGGCAGAGGCAATGATTCATCCTCCTTTTTTATATCTCTTCTGCTTTTTTTTTGTATTTCACTACAGAGGTCAATATAACACCAAAAACTATTACAAGCCTTGGCCATTCAAAAATAGCCTGAATCTTCTAGGGGATTTACTAAAATACATGCACTGCTCTCTACATGTCCCAAAAAGGAAATGCTTGTCAACTAGAACTCACACTTCGAGAACTTAGCATATATACTAATACTGCCGCATAATCTTTAGAGCAGTTCTTAAAAATATTGTATGCTCCTCAAATCTCGAATAATCATAATATTGTCAATAAAAATGATGACAAACTAGTCCAGATATTTCCTAAAAACTCTGTTCATCAAATCTATGAAGACCGTTGGGGTATTAATCACTCCAAATAGCATTACTTAAAACTCATAATGCCCATACCTAAACTTTATAATAAAACCGCTTGGGTAGTATTCTTGATAGCGATTTTACTCAACTCCTTATAACAAATACGCATGCACATCGTGCCATCTTTTTTTCTTCATAAATACAATAAGTGCTCCCCATGAAGATACACTAGGAGAATGAATCTCGTGTCAACTAACTCCTAAAGCTGGACCTTTAACTCTTTAAGCTCCTTAGGTGTCATCCTACATGGAGTTTTCAAATCGGGGTTATACCCGAAAATGCATCAATACAAAATTCTATCTCTACTTGAAGGCAAACTAACTCTCAAAAAACACATTCGAAAATTCCCGCTCATCAAAGACATCTGAAAAAGAACTAGAAACTACACTCCTATCCCAAACTAACGCCAGAAAAACCATGCAACCCTTCTTCCACAATCTATCAACTTTCATAACAGAAATCAGACAGGACCAAAAGTCTCCTACTCTTTGAAATATGTAGCTCTCACTGCCCATAAACAAAGTGACTCTCAACTGTGGAGCATACCTAGAGAGAGCAGCAAACTCTACCTCGTACTACATCACCGTCATATTCTCCTGAATTAATCTCAGAAAAGATCCAGGTAACTGTCTTCTAGCAGATGAAGGTACAAACTAAGTCCTAAATATCTATGTAAACTCCTTCCAGATAAGTAGAGTATTTATACGATTCTACTGGCCAAGCTACCAGCACTCTGCCTCACCATCTAATAGAAATGCAGTTAATGCAAATCTCCTCTCAGAAGGTCAATGCTTCTCATCCAAAGTATTCTCGATCCTCATCAGCAAAACCTCGTCTGCTCTAGGCACAATAGCATCTTAAAATCAAAGAGGCTATAATCTCAGAAAATTCTACAAATATCTATAAAAGTCATCAGATCGGGAACCAAAAACCCATGTATAAGCCTCAATCACCTGTGCTACTAGACCAACATCTGAGAAACCACCTCAGAACTAATCACAGGAGCTATAACCTGAACTTGAGACCGTTGGACATACCTAGATCTAGCTGAGATGGATCAATCATGCTGAACACAATTGTATGTGACCTATGCTATGAAAATTATACAAAATGAGCTGCTAAAACTACCAAGAAATATCTAACTCGTCTACAGATTAAATCATATGGCTTTGTTACGAATCTCTTCTCCAACCGATGCTCTGATACCAAAAAGTTGTCACAACCCGACCCGATATGACAAGTTACTACACAGGTCAATTGATATGAATTGAAAATATCATTCAAGTATATGAATTGAGTTTCGACAAAACTTAAACAAATATCATTCGTAGTATATGAATTGCAAATACAAGACTAAAGCCCCTTCAATAAATTTAAGGCTCACAATGCATGCATAAAATTTAATACGATTAATACAAAAAGAAATTTGTTCATATTACATATCATGAAATATTTAAAATATATTCAAATTAATGGGCAAATGCTTTAAACTAATAATAAAAAGAGAATCTAGCAACAAAATGATGTCAAGCTAGAACTCACGTTAAGAAGGGTGAAGAGCCAGGAAAGGGGACAGTAAACAAATCTTTATTGCTACAGACGTAAAGTATAGGGACAAAATCTAGAAAGCAGAGAAGGAAATTAAAATAAAGAGAAAATGGAGAGATCCAAGGTTGAAGCAAGTTGATGATTAGCTACCTAGGCTTCTTTGAATCAATAAGGTAACCGTCTACTTAAATGGGACTTAATATTTGTCCAAAAGTGTCTAAGGAGGATGTTTTTAATGAGCGATCCATGCATTTCGCACAGGGAAAGGGTGTTAATTTATAAGCTCCAAAGTGGATAAAATGACCTTAAATTTTCAAGTAAGGTCTACTCTGTTTGTTACAATTCACCAACAACCAGTTAGAGGGTTCTAATGTAATTGTGGGTATGCCGCATGAAGAAAGTTGCATTAAGATGCACAGTAGACAACATCACACCATGGTCTTGACTGACTTGATCAGAACAAGGTGATTCAAGCATATATGTTGGACTACTTAGACTTAATTGAAATATGATATGTTGGAGAGATGCAACGGATTCTTAAAATATTTGTATCAGGTGCACTGATCATGCCAATATGCATAAATACACAAGTAATTGAATCATTTCTAAGGAAAATAATACATATGAACTACTATTAGGACCAATCTAAATTTTAAAGCATTTGCTCAAACATATCAAAGGATAAAAAAAATGTAGACAATCTATCAGCTGGGCAATAACCAACTTGGCTAGAAAAAATGTTTTTCAAGTTATGAAGTTTTGTTTCATGCAAAGAATTTAATTCATAGGTAAAAATAATAATTCAATGAAGAAAATTGGTATACTACAACATAGACACCTAGGCCAGTACACAGAATTTAATTAAAAGTCAATAGAGGTTGATTTTTGTTTGAGGGTTTCATATTATATTTAGAAATTTTTGAAATAATAGGTCTCACGACTCCTATTAGAGGTTGCCTAATTATTTGGGTAAAACAGATCTTATTACTTACCTTTAGAAGTAGCTCAATGATGGATCTTACAACCTAGCCCTATAGGTTAAGCTGCTCAAGGATTTAATGTTTGTTTGAGTGGACAGTAGTTGTTTGTTAGATTGATGTTAGACTGTGATTTTTCACTTGTTTACTAGCTCGACACTTATTAGTCAGCTGTTGTTGTTATGTGACGCTAGTGTTTGCTAGTAATTTGCTCTCTTTTTCTCCAATGTCATAGACTGTACTAGTAGTTACTTTACCAGTAGCTTGTTTTACTTTCAGTTTGTTCTACTTTATGTCTGTAGCTTAGTGTAGCACTTATTCTTTTTCATGCTTTAGCATTTATTTTCATATTAATTTATTTCGATGCAAATGAATTTTATTTGCTTTTTGCACGAGATCATACTATTTAGGAGTTTGCATAGGAAAGTACAGAGTATGTGCTGGAATTGTGTTTGTTAGTGTGGAGAGCAGTGTTGAGAGTTGTTTGCACAAGATTCGAAGAGCAACGTTCAGATCTGTTTGTACAAGGTTTGGAGAGCAATTTGGAGAGTTGTTTGTAAAGGATTTTGAAAGCAGTATTGAGAGTTGTTTGTACACGCTAACTAGTGGACATTGCCCTTTTTTTCTTTTTTTTCTTTTTAATTATTTAAACAGAAAACCCTCAACTATCAAAGTGGCTCTTTCAACATTTTGAATCATGCTTTTTTAATCAATTAATCTATTTTTTTATTAATTTAAAATTTAATTGATTGATTAATCAATTAAAAAATTTATTTTAAAAAAATTATTTAATTATTAAGTTAGATCTCAAATTTAATTTGAAATAAATTGATTATTTATATTTAATAAATTAAAAAGAATTTTAATAGTTTTAAATTAATTTTGATTTTTTTAACCAATTAATTATATTTTTCTTTTATAAAATTTCAATTAGTTCATTAAATAAATTAACCCACTAATTAATTTGATTTTAAAGTAATCGCTCTCAAATTTCAATAAATTGAATGCTCTTATATTTCAAGTAATTGATGTCTCTTAAATTTCCAATTAATTAATTGAGTTCAATTAATTATTCAATTAATTAATTCTTTTCAATTAATCAATTATTTTAAATTAATTAATTTTAATTGATTATTTAATTCTAATTAATTGATTTCAAGTAATTAATAATTTTAATCAGTTATTTTCAATGAACTAAAAATTTTAATTAACTAATTCCAATTAATTATTTTCAATTAAATAATCATTTTAATAAATTAATAAATTTCAATTAATTATTTAATTGAATTAATCGATCAATTTTCATGTTAAATAATTGAATTAATCAATTAATGTTCAAATCACTCTTCAATAAATTTCTAAAGTGATTTCAACAGCCTCCCGGAATCCCCTCTCCTTGCAGGGAGGTCGGGACGGCACTTGCCGTTGTTCATCTCGTAAAGATCAAAAACTCGACTGCGAAAGCCTTCAAGGTTAGAACCATCACATCCGGACTAAAAATCATCAACATAGGGACTTCAAATTTAAAATTCATCCGCCCAGATCTGAGATAGATGGCACGGGTCTTGATAAAAAAAACATCCCGACTTACTCTTATAAAATTTAATTTTTTATTAGACAACAATATATTTGCTTGCTTAAAGCAGTACTGGTTATTGGAGTAGTTGTACTTGTAAAATCAGGGGCAGACGATTGAATGAAATCTTTTTTAAATACAATAAATTAGGCTCATGCATACTAGTTGTAGTTGGACAAGATAATCACTAGGCTATTTGTGTGGAATAAAACATAGTAGATTAAAACCTTACACAAGTGGATAGATTAATAGATCAGCCCTGTACACAACCGAAAGTGGCAGGTTGTTTGGTTACGGAGTATGAAGGCGGAGGCAAGGGAATACTAGTGTTCATGCGTGAAAACGCACGTGCTATGGTTTCAAACAAGCAACGCAAGCAAGAGGGTCGATCGCATGAGGTGTCAAACGCAACCCGACATTTGGTCGGATTCGATAATCAAAGAATAAGAAAGAAGCAAGAGTTTATACGCCTTTGAAGGTGTCAAACGCAAGCGATTAAACCGGCGTTTGGTCAGGTTTAGCAATCGAAGGAATAAGGCAGTCGCAAGACTGTATGAAATAGGGATTCTAAACTATAGTCCCGAATTTGGACATGGTATAGGTATCGTGTTGGATTTTATTAGAAGCAGGGAGCGATTAGAGATTTCGAAAGTGACTAAGGAAGATTTTTAAAAATCCATTCAGAAAGCGTAATTCTCATTTTCTTGTATTTTTATAAACTAAATAGTCGAACAGTTGTATTGTTTCATGAAGCCTCGCATCTATTCAATTTTCCTGCCCCCTTCTTTTATTACTTAAATTGTTTTAACAAGAAATTCATACGTGCTTTCTCTGTCCCCTTTTTTTTATTATGAAGAGTTTGGCGATTTCTCGCTCTTTATTATTCAGATTAAGCTTAGTAGCTTTTTCTAAGTGTTAATTTTCTTCTCAAGCTTCACTAACAAATTGCTTCCTAACGGATTCATTGCGTGACTTTATCGTAATGAATTCATTGCATCATTGATTGCATGATTTTCATTTTATTTTATTTTTTTGATCAGGAGACGATGTTTGATTGGAGATTTTCATTAATGCCCCGCACTAAGCCTTCAAAAGAGCATATTTTGAGAGCTATTGATGATTTCAAACCGACTGTTTTAGCATAAAGAGATGTTGATTGACAGAGACATTTTTATAGCCTATTTACTCGATCACCTCATATCTTTCCAGTTGATTCAGATCTTGCAATTGGCAATGATCCTTTAGTTTGGATCGTCACTCTCAGATTGAGGCACTGTGATGGCACTTCTTTAGATCGCATTGTCAAGGGGCTAAATTATGGCAATCATGATGTTTTACAGCCAACAACTGACTTAACAAAGAGTACAGGTACTATCAAGTTGCTTAGCTATCGTCTATTGCATCAAGAGGTTGAAGAACAGCACTACGCTCCTATATTTAGTAGTCCCATTTAGATTCTCATTGGTTATACTGGCTTGGCTTGTTACATGCTCAGAAGGCATAAATGGATACTGAGACAAGCTGGTGTATATGAAGTAATTTATATTTCACCATTCAACTACAGTCATTTATCATCTTCTTGGCTTCAGATTGTTATTGAATACTGGGACAGTGTTATGAATACATTTTAGGTTGGACCCAATGAGATGACCATTACTTTATGGTGCTTGCATATTGTTTATGGTCTACCAGTTCTAAGCATTCCATATGAATGTATCCCTTCGAATTATGATTTACATATGCGTCGACCAACTGGACAGCAGAGGAGAAGAGGATTTATGTACTCATTAGGGCTTCACCAAAGTTTGAGGCATTATTACCACCTCTGTCAGCATAAGAAGAATGATCGTTGCCACAGAGCGATTATTTACTTGAATACTTGGGTGGAGAGTTTACTTCCAGCAGCACTCACTATAGAGTTTGCACATGTTTATGATCCTTTTAGCAGTGGATCACATGATATTGAGCAATTTTCAGATGACCTGTTTGAGCCCAAATTAGTAGATGGATTACAGTACATTTTTGCTAGCGCATTTTCAAATTATATGCTTTTGGTGTCTTTCATACCTACTTGGCTATTTTTTATTTGTTTTATCTTGACATAGCAGAGTTTTATGACCAACACACTCTTTGATGGTCAATTGATATAAGGGTGTAAGAGAGCCGAGCTGGCTCGTGAGCCTACTAGAGCTCGACTCATTTATGGGCTCGCGAGCCAAGCTTATCCAGCTCACGAGTCGAGCACGAGCTTGAACTTGAGCTCGTTTAATAAACGAGCTCAAGTTCGAGCTTGATGAGGCTCAGCTCGTGAGCCGGATCGAATTACTGTTTGAAATTTTTTTTACATATTAATATGTTTATTATATTTAAAATTTTAAAAAAATTTATTTCCAGTTTTATAACCGCATACTTAATATATCCAAAAGCTGCAACATTTATTATATTGGAGGAGAATTTATTATACTAAAGGAAAAATAAAAATCAAGCAGCTTTGTCTAAAGAAGCAGCCTTCAAAATCGACCGGTTAAAACCGGGTGGGAAAATAAAACCCAAGTAGGAAACCAAAAAATATGGCAGCAAAATAAAAATCAGATGCAAAATCGAGCGGCTCGATGAGCTCGTTAAACTGTCGTGAGTGGAGCTCTAGCTCGACTTGTGAGCTCACATAAATTTGAGCTCAAGTTCGAGCTCGATTTTCAACTCACGAATCAAGCTCGAACACCCACTAACTCGAGCTTGACTCGACTCGTTTACACCACTAGTTTGATAGCGTGTGGGAGGAGAGTTTCACTGGACCCTACAGTTCTTGCACATATGTACCATAGTTTGAGGAAGGTTTGTGTTGCATATGACCGTGCTCAATGTAGCGTGGAGATTCTTTGCCACTACCTTCATGGATGGATCCATATACACATTGCCGATGCTTTCAGCTATCCAAAGCTACCAGGCTACTTTATTGAGTGTCGTTTTCCTTCTTTGATTCAGTTAGCTAGAGCGACCTCTTCTACAGATAGAAATCAGATCCGACTATTTATATTTTGTACCATGTGGATGACTGATCATTATAGATTGATCTACAGATCTTCTCCTAGTTATTTACCTCCAAAATGCTTTAGTGTTTTGTTAGCTGATTCTCAGACTGAGGGGCACTCCCACTTTACTTTCAAGGTCAGACTATACATCGATTGTTGAATATTTTATTAACATGAGGCCTACTTGGATTTGTTATAGACAAAATAGTTCGGCGATACTAGAGGGATATAATCCCAACCGAGCAGCGAGATAGTTTAGACTAGGTCAGGCCACTACTGTAGATGGATTATCAGTCATTCCTGGGATAATTAACATATGTCAACTAGACTTTCTTTCATTGTCAGTGCGTTTGGAGGTAGCTTCCATAACTTGGCATTCTTTTTCACCTTGGGACAAGTTCTCAGTTCTATATTCCTTATATGAATGCTCCACAAGCATTTTACACCTATGATTGTCATGGATTTGTCACACTTTTTCCTCTTTCTTTAAGATGAGGATTTGAGTATATAGCAGTCGGATAAGGGACAGAGACCTTTGAGGTACCTTTCAGTGTCTCAGAGTCACATAGTTGTGCATAAGGAGACTACCAAAGCTGATGATAGAAGGAGGAAAAAGAGTCATGAGCCTACTTCAGACAAGGTGGCTCAGGTATGTGGTGTATGTTATTTTTTGCTTAGATTTTGTCTTTCATGTATACTAATACACAAATGTTGCAGCATATAGAGATAAACCAATCTCCCCTTCTACTGACCACCCTAGGCGTCGGGCTCGCACGACATTCCAGGTTAAATTATCTTTCTTTATATATATTTATTTTGGATTTTTCCTATATTCAAATTTTCACGATGCATTTTTTCTTCTCGTTGTAGTATCCAGACATATCCCTGCCAACCTACCTAGCTCTCATATTTTCGTGTCAAATACTTTGCATACTCCTCCAAGTTTCCCTTTTCATGTTTTCTTACCAGACCATAGTACCACTTTGAGCCTAGTACCAAGTATTAACATCTATAATTCTTTTTTATCTCATTTGTTCCTTTAATTCTTCAATATGTTTATGTTTCAAACATAGAGCATGTGGATGTAGAGCTTGAGTCTACACTAGGCAGCTTGATTGTAGAGGGTTATCTGACTATTGAGGACACACCTTATGATATTGGAGGTGAAAATATATATCGCTAGCTCATTATTTTTATTCACTAGCATTTTCTCTTTTCACCTTCTTTATGAGTATACATACAGATAAACAGTCATAATTTGTCACACCCGGCCCGGTTAGCTCGCAAGTGCGAGGCGGGAACAGAAATCGGACATAAGGAAGATGAAAGAAACTTTACAAAACAAATAATATAAATCCAAATGAAGCATCAACATAAAGAAAGAGCCACTACAAATTTCCAAACATAAACTTTTTCTTTTCTTTCTTTCAAGGATCACCAATCAAAAATGTTTAGCTTTAAGATTACAAAAGGATACAAAAAAGATCCATAAGTATAACATTTTTCTCTTTCATTCTAATTCTAATCTTTCACTACAAAACACCAAAACGCAAAAGAACCTGCCGCCCGTCGTCTCCCTACGACGGTAGGCGCGCGGTGGTTGGTTGGCCATCTACTCCTTTCTAGTTCCTCCTGAAAAGTATTCCCACAACGAGGGTGAGTCTTACACTCAATAGGTGAGAATGGAAATTCAATTAAACTTAAAAATCAAGAGATAAAATTATAACATGCTTTGGGACAATTTTAACAAAAGAATCATAAATCATAAAACAAGTTGTGCTCAAAGAAAAGCATACATTTACCTCAACTTTCAAATGCATAATCCTTCCATAACCTTTTTCCTTTCATTCTTTATAAAACCATGCCTCAGGGATAATTTTATTTGCATGTACATATGTATGAAACATTCATAATAGTTTAATATGCATATAACTATAACACCCGTCTCAGGAGTATCAACTGTACTGATCAGGTACATATAAATTGGTCATTTCCTTTTCCATTGGTTCATAGGAACCATCCTTTTTCATGGCTCATAAGAGCCTCCTTTTCCATGGCTCATAAGAGCCTCCTTTTCCATGTGATACTCCCGCGTCAATCATGCACATACATCTATTACTTAAATGATTAAGATGCTCCATGTAGAATTATCCATAAGCTATGCAAGTGTATGTTTCCTCAAAGATGCGAATGCTTGCTATGCTTATATGTACATTGCATGTAAGGTAGAGAAAGTCATGTAGAGCAAGTGTAGGGAATGAGTATGTAATCCAATCATAAATTGAGCATTTCATAAGGGAAACATTTGTAATTGCCTCAAGTATCCATAAACTTACAAAAGAAAAGTTGAGACATAAGAGTTCAAATAGGCATAAATGATTGGCATTTTCTATGTAATTCAATGAAATAAAGTTGTTTAACATTTAAAAGAAAATCCATTCCACCTACCTCAATCCGTGCACCACAAGGCGATCCTTCAAAAGTCTTCACGCCCCTTTTCCTCTTATGAAATCAAACTCTACAAGTGGCAAACATAAGGTGTAGAAATAAGTTTCTCTCTCCTCACTTAAAAAAAAACCCTAGGTTAAGCATGTAACTATTCAATATCTCAAACATTGTTTTTTTATATAAAAATCCCTCACTTAAACCATACCAATTCCATTTTATTTTCACTACAATTAGAATTCCATCCTAACTCTAGCTTTAGAAAACCCTAACTATTAGGGCATGCAAAATATCTCCCAAAAAGAAATCCGTCTACACAAAAAAGTTCCTAATCTCAAATAAAAACTTTTCTACAAAGGCATTTTGATAGAAAAACAAAATCGGATAAGCCCTAGATTTCAAAAATCCATATTTTCATAAAAGTAACTCACATTAGGGTTTTAAAAACATCACATTATCTTTCTCTAAAGCTTAACCCAAAGAAAACTCTCATTTCTACAAAACCCTAATTTACAAAACACAATTTATTCTTATAAAACTTAAATCAAATTCCATAATTATCTTCCAAGAATCATTAGAAAACATCTTTGTGAATGTACTTTGAAAGAAAACCATTTTTGAGTGAAACCCTAACTTCCAAAATTCATATTTGTAGGAAATCAACTCGCATTAAGGTTTAGAAACATCCTTTAATCATTCTCTAAACTTTTCTCAAAGAAAATCCAAGTTTTTCTCTAAACCCTAGTTTTCATTCCTTAGAGAAAAACTCAGGGGAAGAAGGATAAAACTCAAGCAAAACACATACCTTAGTCTTCCCTTAGTCTCCCCTATGATTTCCCCAAGTTTGGTCGCCGAAACCCGCCGCCAGAGCTGCCCGAAGAAACCCGTCTACGCGCCTCGTCCGCTTGGTCCGTCCACTCCCTCTCGGTTTGGCCGAAAGAAAATGAGAGGGGGAGGGGCGGTTTGCTCTTTTAGGGAAAAAGGAAGATGCAAAAGACCACATTACCCTCACTTAAGCAATCCCGTCCTTAAATATGATTAGGGGTATTTGGGTATTTTTGAACTTCTAAAAATTATATCTCTTAATTTAAGCGAAATTGAATACAAGTTCTATATACAAAATTGATCAGAATTTTGCGCTCTATTTTCTAAAATTATTCCCGTCGAAATCCGACAACTTCAAAATTTTCACTTAAAACTCGTCGCGCGCGCTTTGAAAAGCGTGCGAGGTCTAAAACGGCATTTTCTGGTTTTACAATTCTCCCTCCCTTATAAAAATTTCGTCCTCGAAATTTAAAACAAGCTTAAGAAACCATACCTTAGTCAAATAAGTGAGGATAACTCTCCCTCATCTCTGATTCCTTCTTCCATGTAGCATCTTTCTCCGTTTCATGCTTCCACATGACTTTGACATAAGGAATCTCTCTACTACGAAGCTGCTTAACATCATAATCTATGATCTTCTCAGGTTCTTCTACAAATGTCAGATCTGGTTGGATGTCTATTGCTTCAGTACTTATCTTCAAGGCTTCATCTGAAATGTATTTCCTCAAGGAAGTATGTGAAATACATTATGTACTTCACTCATGTGAGATGGCAAAATCAATCTGTAAGCCACACTGCCAACTCTCTCTGAAATTTCAAATGGGCCAACATACCTTGGACTCAGTTTTTCAACTTTGTCAAATCTCTTCACACCTTTCATGGGACTCACCTTGAGAAATACAAACTCTCCAACCTCAAATTCAACAAATCTATGTTTGGCATCATAGTACTTCTTTTGTCTATCTTGCACAACCTTCAATCTATCACGAATCAGTCTTATCTTTTCAGTAGCATCATCTACTAAATCAGCTCAATGATCTTTCTTTCTCCTGCCTCAGCCTAACATAAAGGAGTTCGACACATCCTTCCATACAAAGCTTCATAGGGTGACATACCTATACTTGCTTGGAAGCTATTGTTATAGGCAAATTCAATCAATGGAATGTGTCTCCCATTTGCCCCCAAAATCTAGTACACATAATCTGAGTAAATCCTCCAATGTCTGAATAGTCCTCTCTGATTGACCATCTGTTTGGGGGTGAAAGGCTGTACTGAAAGTAAGCCTAGTGCCCATTGCCTCTTGAACCTTCCTCCACAATCTAGAGGTAAATATTCCATCTCTATCAGATACTATAGATCTTGGTACACCATGAAGTCTAACAATCTCATTAACATAAACACTTGCCAACTTCTCAACAGCATCAGATTGTTTGATAGGTAAAAAGTGTGCTGACTTGGTCAACCTATCAATGATCACCCATATAGCATCATGACCAGCTCTAGATCTAGGCAATCCAACCACAAAATCTATGGCTATGTCTTCCACTTCCATTCTGGTATAGGTAAGGCTGCAATAAACCTCCTGGCTTTTGATGTTCTACCTTAACCATCTGACAAACTGTACACTTAGCCACAAATTCTGCTACACTTCTTTTCATCCCTGGCCACCAAAAATATTCCTTCAAATCTTGGTACATCTTGTTACTACCTGGGTGAATGGTATAGCTTGAATAGTGAGCTTCTTGAAGAATGTCCTTCCTCAAATCTCCAACATCTGGGATGCAAATTCTGCCTCTATACCGTCGTAGTTCATCCTCATCAAGTTCAAACTCCTGCACATGACCAACCTTCACCCAATTTAGGACTTTCTCAAATTCTGCATCTTGTGGTAAAGCTTCTCTTATCCTATCCTTCAATGTTGACTGAAAGATCATCTGATTCAAATCAACAAACTCTGCATCATTGGGCTAACTACTGAAATCTGTAGCTTCTCTAGATCTCTTACCACTCCTGCTGTTGTGTAATCATCCAACTGGCACTACTAGAAGTCTTCCTGCTTAAGGCATCTGCTACAACATTTGCCTTGCCTGGATGATATTGGATATCCAAATCATAGTCCTTGATAA
Source organism: Dendrobium huoshanense (assembly GCA_016618105.1). NCBI lineage: Eukaryota > Viridiplantae > Streptophyta > Magnoliopsida > Asparagales > Orchidaceae > Dendrobium > Dendrobium huoshanense. Next base: position 69,395,482 of record CM028343.1, on the reverse strand, counting down.
GCTCCAACCATCTCCTCTGCCTCAAATTCAACTCTTTCTGTGTGTGAATGTATTTCAAACTTTGATGATCCGTAAATACTTCACACCTCACCCCATACAAGTAATGTCTCCATATCTTTAAAGCAAAAACTACTGCAGCTAACTCCAGATCATGGGTTGGATAGTTTCTTTCATGGTTCTTCAGTTGCCTTGAAGCATAAGCAACAACCCTTCCGTTCTGCATCAAAACACAACCCAACCCTTTGTGAGAGGCATCACTATAAGCTGAAATCCATCCGTTCCTGAAGGAATGGTAAGCACTGGAGCAGTCATCAAACACTGTTTCAATTTTTGAAAAGCCTCTTCACATTGATCTGTCCATACAAATTTCACTGCCTTTTGGATTAATCTATATAATGGCATAGCTATTCGAGAAAGCCCCTCAACAAATCTTCTATAGTAACCAGCTAAACCCAAAAAGCTCCTAATCTCCGTCACAATAGTGGGTCGTGGCCAATCTGCTATAGCTTGTACCTTGTGCTGATCCACAGAGATCGCTCCATTGCCAATCACATGACCCAAAAAGTTCACACTTTTCAACCAAAACTCACATTTAGAGAACTTAGCATACAAATCATTATCTTTTAAGGTATACAATACTGACCTCAAATGATTTGCATGCATCCTTTCATCTGGGGAGTAAACAAGTATGTCATCTATGAATACAATCACGAATAGATCTAAAGAATCCTTAAAGATTCTATTCATGAGATCCATAAACACTGCAGGGGCATTTGTTAGGCCAAAAGGCATCACTGTAAACTCAAAATGCCCATATCTAGTGTTGAATGCTGTCTTTGCTATGTCCTCTTCTTTGACCTAAGCTGATAATATCCTGACCTCAAGTCTATCTTGGAAAACACAGAGGCACCCTCCAATTGATCAAACAAGTCATCAATTCTCGGAAGAGGGTATTTATTCTTTATAGTCAACTTGTTCAATTCTCTGTAATCTATGCAAAGCCTTAAACTTCCATCCTTCTTCTTCACAAAGAGCACAGGAGCACCCCAAGGAGAAGTGCTTGGCCTAATGAATCCTTTATTAAGCAACTCTTCCAATTGTTCTTTCAATTCCTTCAGCTATTTTATGGTCATTCTATAAGGGGCTTTAGCAATAGGATTTGCTCCACTAACCAGTTCAATGGTAAAGTCAATCTCTCTGCTGGGAGGCATTCCAGGTAAATCATCTGCGAACACTTCTGGATACTCTTGGACAACAGGTATCTCTTCATAATCTCCTTCTTACTTCC